>JAODAL010025142.1:0-59212 GCA_025379985.1 Phyllomedusa bahiana
TAAAAAAAGGGTTTTTTTGGTGCTTTGGACGTAAAAAATATAACCCCCAAAAAAGTGTCTTTAATTTTGGGATAGGGTCATTGAACCATGGATTTTTTTGTTGGGAATTGGGTGGGAAGAAATTTTTAAAAATTAGGGAAAAAAAGGTTTTTTCTACCTTTAATTTTTGGGGGGGTTTTTTGCCTTCCCCCTGGATCAAAAACCGGGACAACAGGCTGAACTGGATGGACCCTCCGTCTTTTTTTTGGCCTTTCAAAATTGAAAAATATGAAGGGGGGGACATAAATGCATCTCCCAACCCCCCTTCTTTAAATCTGTCTCCAAAAGCAAAAACTGAACGAACAAATGTAAAGAGCTCCCATAGACCCCCTATAAAATGAGAAGTCCCCCCCCGTCTCCCCCAGACTCTTTAAATTTTTTTTTGGTAGTGAGAACGTCCCCCCCCGTCTCCCCCAGAAATTATATGGTGTGGGGAACTCCCCCCCGTTTTCCCCCCAAAACTCTATTTGTGAGAACGTCCCCCCCCGTCTCCCAAACTCTAATTTGTGGGGAACGTCCCCGCCGTCCCCAAGACTCTATAGGGGGAGAACGTCCCCCGCCGTCCCCCCATAAATCATTGGTAGGAGAACTTCCCCCCCCCCCTCCCATAGACTCTATATGGTAGTGAGAACGTCCCCGCCGTCTCCCACAGACTCTATATGGTAGTGAGACCTTCCCCGCCGTCTCCCACAGACTCTATATGGTAGTGAGAACGTCCCCGCCGTCTCCCACAGACTCTATATGGTAGTGAGAACGTCCCCGCCGTCTCCCATAGACTCTATAGTGAGAACGTCCCGCCGTCTCCCAGACTCTATAGTGAGAACGTCCCGCCGTCTCCCATAGACTCTATAGTGAGAACGACCCGCGGTCTCCCATAGACTCTATAGTGAGAACGTCCCCGCCGTCTCCCATAGACTCTATAGTGAGAACGTCCCGCCGTCTCCCATAGACTCTATAGTGAGAACGTCCCGCCGTCTCCCATAGACTCTATATGGTAGTGAGAACGTCCCCGCCGTCTCCCATAGACTCTATAGTGAGAACTCCCGCCGTCTCCCATAACTCTTATAGTGAGAACGCCCGCCGTCTCCCATAGACCTATAGTGAGAACGTCCCGCCGTCTCCCATAGACTCTTAGTGAGAACTCCCGCCGTCTCCCATTAACTCTAATAGTGAGAACGTCCCCGCCGTCTCCCATAGACTCTATAGTGAGAACGTCCGGCCTCCCATAGACTCTATAGTGGGGGAAACATCCCGCTGTCTCCCATAGACTCTTATAGTAAGAACGTCCCGCTGTCTCCCATAGACTCTTAGTGAACGTCCCCGTCCCCCCATAGACTCTATATGAGAACGTCCTGCTGTCCCCCCATAGACTCTATAGTGAGAACTTACCGCTGTCTCCCATAGACTCTATAGTAGAAACGTCCCGCTGTCTCCATAGACCTATAATAAGAACGTCCCGCTGTCTCCCATAGACTCTATAGTGAGAACGTCCCGCTGTCTCCCATAGACTATGTTCTCTTGTCGCAAACAGAACATCTTTTTTCCGCTTGTTTTATTTGCTGGTCGTTTTTTGAAACTTTGCAGGAATTTTACTATTGGAGTCTATGGAAAGTGCCGGACATTTTTTGCTGCGTTTGTTGCAGAAATACAGAGCGAATCTATTACTCTGCATCTCTGCAAAAAAAAAAAAAAAAAAAGTTTTTTCAGCAGCCTCTGAGGAAGTGGACAAAAAAGGCTGTTTTTTGGCCACTTCCCTGTAGACAGAGCCTTAATTTGACCTGATCAGGAGCCTGGAATACTCAGCCTGATGATGATGAAAATTGCTGAAGTCGCCTTCATTTTACCATCTGCAAAGCTGTTTCCGCAGCCGAGGATTTGGACCCTTCCCTTCTATTGTGTCTAGTTCTGTGATAACCTTTCGTATATATGCCGATCTTCCCCAATTTCAGCAGATACATTGATAGTCTGTTGTCCATCATCTCTGAGAGGCTTCTGACCTGATTGATCAGCGATATTGGGCAGTAAGAGCCCGGCACCACTGGCTCTTCACCTTGATTGTGCAGAACTTTATAATGAGCTGTATTCTCAGACAGCGTTACCGGGTTTGTGGCTATAATTCAGGTTAGTACCTCGCTTAGTGTTGGGGTAACTTCTTCCAATGGACCATATACTCCCCGGGTGCTCGGCTGGACCAAGGGCCTTCCCCCCCTTTTTTTTTTTTTTAAACTTCTTGTATTAGTTACTCCTTGTGCACTCTTCAGGTGACGAGACGTGCTCCCATGAATCCAAGTCATTTCTATGAATCGTATTTGGGATCTTGGTCGCTCCTCTAACACCACCACCCTGGGTTACTGTTGTTTTCGTCTCCCCCTCGCACGTCTGTCCAGCAATTCACCTTCTTTCTGTTATCTTACAATCCTGATCCGTCCTCTTCTTTTCTTCTTCACTGTTTTTTTATCTTCCGATTGCAGATTTCTCAGTTCAGTCGTCTGTCTAGAATTGTGGGGGGCGGCCATCTTGCCTGCACGGCTTTAACAGCATTTAGAGAGGCGCTTTACAGCAGCTCATGCACAGAGGAGCCTGTGGACTGACTCCATTGACTTCTATAAGAGAGTTCTCTAGGCATGCTCTGGGAAGGTGTCAGTGAGCAGGGAGGGGGCGCTGACTTCTCCTATTGTGACTGCTGGATCCTGTGTTATCTATACACATTGGTGTCATCTCTCAGTGTAACCCTGCTTGTGCTGATAATGTCCCGACTACTGAAAATCTCTCTCTACAGAACAGGAAGTGTCAGATCATTATTAGGCCAAGTGGCCAAAGTGATAACTGTAGGATTTAAGAATGAGCAAATATTGAAAATTATATGGAAAAAAAACAACCAACCAAATATTCTGAAAAAATGTGTTTAACATAAAAACTTGAGATAAACAAGAAGTCATTTTTGATGACAACTTCCCTTAAATATTAAGATCAGTCAGAGCCAAAGTCAGACGTCTGCTGAGAGCAAGAGACCAAGATCCTAAAAACCTGCAACCTTGACCTTCCCATCAGGCCGCGCTGCACTTCTGGGCAGAAGAGACCGACGTCTGGGCAGAAGAGACGGACGATGAAGGTCAGGTCAAAGGCCACTGAGCTGAGGTCAGCACAGTAACCATTGGGCAGGACGCCCTCTAGAGACAGAGAGGATATCACAGTCTCTCCTGGTCGGTCATTACCTGCCCAGTTCCAGTCTCAAATTGCTCATAATCCACATTCAAGGAGGACACCGAGGCCCCGAGGGGCAGCTTCCGTTTCGGAGGCTCTGAACCATCATTGACATCAAAGGGTTGATACTTCTGGTCCTTGGTGTGAAGGTTTCTCTTTTCGGTGAGTAACTTTTTCTCTGCCTTTATCAGAAACAGAAGACATGAATGAGACTGTTCCTGCAGAGTAAGGAGAAGGTTCAAGTAACGGCCACACAAGAACACTCACCTGCTGAGAAGAAAAGTCTTCTACAAATTTAGCAATCTTCTTCCGGGGCCCCAGGGGTATCCCCATCTCCTTCAGGTCATCAATGGTGCACATGAGCTAGGGGTGAGAAGGAGACAGCTAGTGGCCACAGAGGTCTGCAGGAGAGTGCGCATAAACATGAGGAGGAACGTCTGGACAGAAATAAGACCACCTTCAGGACCCTCCACATACAGACTACTGACCAATGCACCGCCAGCGCAGGAAGAGATGTGACAGGCACCCCCCTGGTGCCGGGGCGGCGGGCGGGCGCGCCCACCACCCCCCTGGTGCCGGGGGCGGCGGCGGGCGCCACCCCCCAGGTGCCGGATCCCGGGGGCGGGCACGCGCCACCCCCCAGGTGCCGGATCCCGGGGGGGCGGGCACGCGCCACCCCCCAGGTGCGGATCCCGGGGGGCGGGCACGCGCCACCCCCCAGGTGCCGGATCCCGGGGCGGGCACGCGCCACCCCCAGGTGCCGGATCCCGGGGGGCGGGCACGCGCCACCCCCCAGGTGCCGGATCCCGGGGGGCGGGCACGCGCCACCCCCCAGGTGCCGGATCCCGGGGCGGCCACATACGCTACTACCATGCACCCCAGGGGCGGGATACGGCCCCCCGTGCGGGGGGGCGGGCGGGCGCCCACCCCCCCTGGTGCCGGATCCCGGGTGCGGGCGGGCGGGCGCACCACCCCCCAGGTGTCGGACCCGGGGGGCGGGCACGTGCCACCCCCCAGGTGCCGGATCCCGGGGGGGCGGCGGGCGGGCACGCGCCACCCCCCAGGTGCCGGATCCCGGGGTGCGGCGGGCGGGCGCCACCCCCCAGGTGCCGGATCCCGGGGGCGGGCGGGCGCGCACCACCCCCCAGGTGCCGGATCCCGGGGGGCGGGCGGGCGCGCACCACCCCCCGGGTGCCGGATCCACAGGGGCGCGGCGCGGGCAGGCAGCGTAACCGCCCCAGGGCCAGGACCTGGAAGCCGCAGGAATGAAGCGGCCGGCGCGGGCAGGACAGCAGTGAAGCGGCCGGCGCGGGCAGGACAGCAGTGAAGCGGCCGGCGCGGGCAGGACAGCAGTGAAGCGGCCGGCGCGGGCAGGACAGCAGTGGGCACGCTCAGTGACCCGTACAGGGCTCAGCAAGGACTTCAAGCCTTTGGGCCCGATACATTTACTGCAGATTGGGTCATTCAGACCTTAAAACATAAGATTGAAAGGTCTTCTCTGCATCCAGTCCTGACTGTAGGTTCAAGATACTAAATACTCCAGAGACCCACAGTGTGACTGATCCTGTGAGTGCGGGATGCCCAGGTAACGGCGTCTCCTCTCACAGGTCAATTGCCTCCAATTCTTTGCAGTTGCTCCCTGATGGATCAACCCTAACCTGATGTACGGCCATGTGTGACCTGTTTGTAAAGCAAAGGTCCTTCGATGGGAGTGAAACCTTCCAGTTAATCGTCTCCTGGTCTCCTAACACCGGCCCTGGCCACACTAGAGACACCAACCGATCCCCCGAGGATAACCAGTCATTACCAGAGACTCCATGTCCATCTTCTCTTTCTCAAGCACCAATGAATAAGCGGCCAGACTTAGAGTCTCCAGTGTCTCCTGCAGCCCCGGCAAGTCCTCCTGTGTCTGGGCAGCTCCACTGGACTCTCTTGGTTCTGTAACGTTACTCTGGAGACAGATGGGGAGGGTTAGACTGACCGACAACTGCAAGACACTTACAAGGTGAGTGGTGAAAACAATGGAGGAGGTTACAGCGCCACTCTGCCTCCTCCACTGCCTGCACCTCCATCCAGTGCCAAGGCGCACGAGCCCAGACTGACCTGCTTCTCCATCACGCATTCAGCTTTCACTGGAGTGTCATTCGTAAGCGCAGGTGCTGGGGTGGAGGCCATAGGGCCGGCCTGGTTTGACAACACATCAAACAGCATCAGAGACCCTAGAAAAGAAAGTGGAGAAGGTGAAGTGGAGGCGCACGACCCGCCGGGCAGCACGACCCGCCGGGCAGCACGACAGCTCCCAGCACGACCCGCCGGGCAGCACGACAGCTCCCAGCACGACCCGCCGGGCAGCACAACAGCTCCCACCACGACCCGCCGGGCAGCACAACAGCTCCCAGCACGACCCGCCGGGCAGTGGGCTTGTATTTTGGTTGTTATCCATGTTGTGAGTTACAACTCTCCCTCCATTCTCTCCATTCTCCCCCCGGTCGCCTGTGTTCTCACTGCACTGAGGCCCCGGGCACCGAGACGCCTAGCGCTACATTCAACGGAAATTACACTGTTAAAAACTGGGAATGTTTTATACGAATTCCCAAGACTTGTAAAAGCAGCAGCTCTTTGTAGCACTCAGTGCTGATGAATCCACTGCCACATATGGAGCGTGCAGCCTTCAGGAAGCGGCAGACCAAGGTGGGGCTCCTCCGTACCACGTTCCTCTAGTAGATTTTACCCCCAAGACAGGAACAGCACTCTACAGCACAGGCTGGAGCCGCCGGGTACCTAGACTGTGGCCGGCCACAGAGACGCCTCCTCTGAAGTCGGGGTTGCGGCTCATGAAGAGCTCATACAGCCGGTTCATCTCGGCACTGACTTTGTCCATCATGCTCTGGCAGTAGGTGGGACTGTTGTAGAACAGGATATCCAGCAGCGTCTCATTGGTGAAGTGTCTCAGTCGTCCAATACTGGGCAGGGAAATCCTCTTGATGTGTCTGTAAGAGAAGAGGTTACACAAATCACAGAGCGAACGCTTCTAGAGCGATCGCATTACCTCAAAGGCGAGGAGGGAGCACCCGAAAATACCAGCTTATACATGATGAGAGGAGACGGCTCCAGGGAGACAGGATTCATCTACAGAAGTTATAAATGGCCCCTACAGAAAGGATGGGGAAAGCTAATTCATGTAAAACCTCCTCAAAGACAAAGGGGGCGCTCCCTCTCCAGAAGAGAGAATCTGTGGAAGTGCTGCCTGAGGAGCTGGGAAAGGCTAAAGAAACCAACCAAGTTATTAGGAAGAGAATTGTGGACTTGCACGAGTCTGGATGATCCTTGGGGGCAATTTCGCGGCTCAAGGTCAATTTGCCAGCAAAAAGCCATTACTCCAAAAGAAACCTAGAAAAGCCAGAATCATGTTTGTAAATGCTCAGGAACAAAGACCTACATTTCTGGAGACACGTCCTGTGGTCTGACGAAACTAATATTGAACTGTTTGGCCATAATGACCATCGTTACATTTGCAGGAAAAAGGGAGAAGCTGGGAAACCTAAGAACACCATCCCAACTGTGACACACGGGGTGGCAGCATCATGTTGTGGGGTTGTTTTGCTGCAGGAGGAACTGATGCACTTCACAAAATAGATGCATCATGAGGAAAGAAGATAATGTGGCGATACTGAAGCAACATCTCAAGACATCAGACAGGAAGTTACAGCTTGGGCGGAAATGGGTCTTCCAAATGGAGAATGACCCGCAGCTACTGCCAAACTGGTTACAAAGTGGCTTAAGGAGACCAAGTCAATGTTTTGGAGCGGCCATCACAAAGCACTGATCTCAATCCTATTGGAAATGTATGGGCAAAGCTGAAGAGGCCGGAGCGAGACCCCCAAACATGGCTCAGTGACACCAGTTCTGTCAGGAGGAATTCAGAATTCCTACCAACTGTTGTGAGAAGCTTGTGGAAGGATCCAGAACGTTTGACCCAAGTCCTACAGTTTAATGGCAAAGCCACCAAATACTGTTGAAATGGAGGAAACTTCTGACTTTACAGAAAGTAATAAAAATGCCTTGGGGCTTTATATAGAGGGAGGGAGAAACCTGCAGATGGGGCTTTATATAGAGGGAAGGAGAAACCTGCAGATAGGTGCTTTATATAGAGGGGAGGGAAACTGCTGGGTTCAGCTGTATGTGTATATATTTATGTGTATATATGTATGTGGTGTGTGTTTAGGACAGCTTCTAGATACATTCTGCACCTTGTTTTGTAAAAGGGATGTGACATCAGTAAAGGCTTTACTGGAAACGGGGTGCAAAGTCCTGCTGCAAAAAAAACACCAACATTTGGCCACAATTACTGGTATGGAATAGGGCAACTTAAAAAGAGGTGTAAAGTCAGACTACAGAGCAGCAACGTGCGTCCAAGTTCTCAATACTATGACAAGTGTGAGGCCCTGGCGACTAGTTCTGTGTGTAACTTTACACGGTCTTAGACACGGACATGACAGAGACACTACTTGTATGGCGAAGCCTGGTAGATCATACATCTGCCACTCCGCTCTGATGAGAAGGGTCCTGCAGCACAAGAGGAGGACAGCTGCACAGCCAACCACTCCGTCAGGTACCAATGGGGAACATCTTTATAGAAACAGAGCCACATATATTTAAAGCTTTCCCCCATAAACACAAGCACCATTCACAGGTCTCCGTTCCTGTATATATCCATTGCAATAATGCATAAATGGGCTTCTTCTTAAAATTTCACAAGCTTTTATTATAAACTCCTTTAAAAAGCATCAATTAGTCGACATTATCGTACATAAATAGAAATAGGGGGTACTTAGCAGCATCCCACAAATGACATTTTAATCCTTATTGAAACAGTCTTACAGGAAGCAGTTGTTTATGGGTTAATTTCTAGCTCTGAAAAAATCCTTTTGACAAAAGTAAATCCTAGGGTACCTATGTTATACATAGTGCCCAAAATACATAAATCCCTTACTAATCCACCCGGACGACAGATAGTCTCCGGGATTGATTCAATATTGAAGCCATTATCAGCATATCTCGATTCTTATCTACAGGAGATAGTGAAAAAAGATTCCAACATCTTACAGTATATGGGGCAATTCCTCAGGAAAACGGATTTAATTGATTGCAACAATGTTAGATGGATGTGCACATTGGATATCAAATCCCTTTTTACTTATATACCCTATGATGAAGGGCTAAAGGCTGTTAGAGAAGTATTTTGTCAGAACCCTTCACTGTCCAACCAGCACATTGCATTCTTGTTACAGCATTTTGATATTGTTTTAACCAAAGAATTACTTCCGCTTTGGAGAAACATTTTATCTCCAGCTACAGGGGACCTCGATGGGGTCTCCTGTAGCACCTAGTTACGTGAATATTTTCATGCGTTATTTTGAAAAGGATTTTATTTTTACTTCAATTTTGTTTGATCATGCTATGTGCTGGCTGAGATATGTGGATGAGGTCTTCCTTCTCTGGTCGGGATCCGACCAAGAGTTGGAGGACTTCACCACGTATATTAATAACATCCATCCATTAATCAAGTTTACTGTCTCAAAAAATTAACATGAGATTTGGATGTATTAATAAAAAAGGAAGGTAAATCCCTAGTCACCCCATTGTATACAAAAGACACTGACTGTAACAACTTACTTTATCGAGAGAGCCAACATGCTCCTCAAATTTTCAAAGGAATTGTTAAATCCCAATTTAAGCGTGCAAGACACATTTGCTCGAGTTATAATGAATATCATTCATATGAATAAATTGTTGAAAAATTTTAGAGACGGAGGATATAAAAAGGAGAAGGTAGAAAAAATAGGTAGGGAGGTAATGTGTATTCCTCGAACAGAAGCCCTTGAAACTAAAAAGAAAAAGAAAAGGTTTTTCATTTATGTCCACATATGATCATCATGCTAGGATGATAAAACAAGTCATAAATAAAAATTGGAAAATCTTACAAATCCGATCCGAGATATGGATCATTGTTCAAGGATAATCCAATATGGATCTATCGAAAAGGGAAGACCTTAGGACAGCAGCTAATATCAGCTGATATTTTAAAAAACAATAAAAAAGGAGCGATACAAACTACTCTTGCGCCTATAAAAGCAGGTACATTTGCTTGTCGCAAATGTTAACACTGTTCGGCAATTATAAAAGGAGATCAGATCTGCCATCCGACGAAAGGCTATCCTATTAAATTAAAAGGTTACCATACATGCGATAGCAGTGCGGTTGTGTATATGCTAAAATGTCCCTGTGGAAAGGTGTATGTGGGGCAGACAAGTAGAACTATAAAGATCAGATTAAACGAACATAAATCTATGATTAGGCAGTTTAACTTCAGAAAATATGACAATGTCAAAATTGATGAGGAAAAAATAAATTTTGGAGAAACGTCACTGGCACAACACTTTGCCAGTGAAAGTCATGGCTTGTCTGAATTGCGCTGGTGTGTTCTTGAACATATCAACTGCCAAGAGCCATGGCAGCTTAAGAGAAGGCTGCTACAAAGGGAAGCCTTTTTGATACATCGCTTAGATGCGATGGCTCCAAAGGGCATAAATGAGACATTTAGCCTCAAAGCATTTTTGTAAAAATACATTTTTTATTGTTTTTAGTATTTGTGTTGTTTTTAAGATGTTATTCATGTGTTTGCAATTAGTCCCATACAGTGCCGATGTGGGTTTGAAGGCGCATGCTTGAGAAAGGGGAGGTGTCTCTCCGAAACGTCTCTGCGTGCACAGTCACGAGCTGCCCGGTCTCCTGGCGTCTCCAACAAAAGCTCCTGCCGGGGCTAGAAGTAACAAACTTTTGAGTTCTTTGGATTGAATGATGAGCTATCGCAATGCTGCTAAGTACCCCCTATTTCTATTTATGTACGATAATTTCGACTAATTGATGCTTTTTAAAGGAGTTTATAATAAAAGCTTGTGAAGTTTTAAGAAGCAGCCCATTTATGCATTATTGTAACCAATGGGGAACAGGCAAAGCCCCCACTGACATCAAGGTACTAGCACAGAATTGGGGGATATATCGGGAGATCCAAAGCTTTCAATAGGATTTTCCCTTAGTTCTCTACTGGATGGAGATTCACTGACCACAGCAGACGGTGGTGGGATAGGACTCTTAACCAGTGTCTGTCTTCACAGGGCTCAATGTGTAACCTGCACGGTCATCACAGGACAGGACAACATACAAGACCCGCTGCATACAGACCTGTCCACTCCGGTGGCATCTCCATGGAGGGCACTGTGCCAATGCACCGGCAGGAACTCCACGCGCCGCACTTTACCTTCATCCACAAACTTCTTAAAGTGAGACTGCAGCAATTTCAGAGACACTGTCCGAAAGTCATCCACTAAAAAGACGCAAAACAGGAAAGGGCTGTGATTTTACTGAGAGGTGTTTTGTTACCACAGCTTTTAACACGTAGGAAAGGGTAAATGAGGATCATGACCAAATACATTGCTGTTTTGATTTTACTTTGTTCAGGAGGTAGTATACAATCATCCGATTGCTCCAAGCTGCCTCCTGACCATGATGAGTCACTTCCTGTTGAGTTATCAGTAGCACAGAAACTTGTTTACCTCAATAAATTACACATTTTACCCCTTAGAGCCATGTGCACTACAGATTAGAAAACAAAATCACCTGCACTCATATCACTAACAGGAATAGCCAAGCTGATAGGTGAACCACCAACAGTCTAACCAGGAAGGTTGAATCTGAAGCTGGCTGCGGCTCTGTGAAACAGCATGGCAAGACAACCTCGTTTAATGGGCTCATCACCCTCATGTGTGAACTGCACTCCTCCCCTTCTGTCTAGCTTTAAGGCGCTATTTGACTTCATAATCATGGAGGTCCAACCTGTAGGATTTCCAGCAATGTTTATCAATACCAAGCACTGCTTAATTCTTATTATACCGGTCAACCAGGATTGCCTCGGTTCAGGGAGTCTTTCCAGCAACCCTTATATCAGTTCATGAACAATAATTATCATCAAGGCGTGCAGGATATCTCCATGAGCAAACTTAACTTTACATAAATCGGTGAAAAACACAAGACAACAAGAAATTTTAAAAACCTGGTGCCGTATCAGTTGCACAGTGGCATACGTCCAATATTTCTTTTCTTGAAATCCCCAATCATTCTGTGTGGACTTCTGACAGAGAGGATAATCGCTGTAGTACGTGCTGCGACGTTTCGGAAGGACAATCTTCCTTTTTCAAGCTTGATACGGCACCAGGTTTTTAAAATTTCTTGTTGTATTGTGTTTTTCACCGATTTATGTAAAGTTAAGTTTGCTCATGGAAATATCCTGCACGCCTTGATGATAATTATTGTTCATGGATTTCCAGCAATGGTCAGAATGAAGGAGACGCAGTTCTAGTAAAGTCCAGCAGCCCCATTATATACCCAGTTCTGTGCCAGTACAGCATGCATTTGACTCCGGCAGTGCCATGCGGTGAGGAAGGATCGGTGTGGGGACCCCTAACCCTGTCGAAAATAAGGCAACAAAAAGTCCACTGACGGTTAATGCAGAATGGCTGCGGCCTATGGACACTAGGAGAACAGGCTACGGGGCTCTATTGTCAAACGTACATGATGACGTGGTCTACCAAACATATATGTGCCACGCATAAAGTGTAAGCCGCCGGCACATGGAGCAAGCGTGGTCCAAACAGGACTGTGTCTACTCAACGGAGGTCTGTGGGTGGCTGCAGAGCACCAACCCTCAGGGGACCTTCAACCACTTTATTCTGCGGGACACCTCAACAGAGAGAACATACGAACCTGGAGCCGACGTGAGGGAGAGGACTCGGGGCTGAAGTGGTCGGGGTGGAGGGCTCTCTCCTCAGAGACCATCATCAGGACCTCATACTGTCGGCCACGCGCATCTAGTCACCGTAAATGACGAGCTCCACAGCGTTTCACTTTCTATCTTCTGCTGCATTTTTAATATCTGATGTTTTCATCAGTGAAAGGGAATATTCATGACACTAAAAACTAGTCGTGCAATTGTTCTGATGCAACAGCTTTCCCTGCACTGACACACTGTAACGGGAGTCAGCTTGTAGGCCAGGACAGGAGAGATGCATTAGGTAATGACAATGTAAGCGGCACTCACCACATTCAACGATACTTCTAAAGCGAAGGTCACACACTGGGCCAACACCATGGACCATGAACACCAGGTGGTCGGCCTGCGGCAGCTCCCCTGCGGGGACAGAAGAAGGAGAATGAAGCCTGAAATCCCCAGCAGCACCAACCCTGGACAACCCCTCACCTCTGACCCCACAGGGTGCTCCCCGTACTGTGACACCTAACCCTCAGACCTCAGAGCTGGATGACACGGTAACTTGTATGGTGTCTATAGGGGTCCATGCACTTCTTGCTGTGTTAGGCAGGGAACACTCACTGAAGAATTTATCTTCTCATCACTTCCGTTATTGGGCAATGACTCCTTCTGGCTCAATGTTTGCAGCCTTTGTCTTTGACCCAACCCGATACTTTGAACAGTGTTGGCAGATTTGGGTTGGAGCGTGCTGCACCCCGAGGTGACTGCTGTATGAGTATGAATAACTGAGTTACCGTCTGGAATGTCGTCATGGTCGTCTATGCCCCTCTTCACCACTCGTGGTCTGGCCTGACCATCTTGAAGGGTGCCCCACTCATCTGGAATGGTGCTGTGCTGGAACTGAACGATAACCTGCAAGAGCACAGCACAAGTGAGACTTCCCAACACTGCGCCGTACGGGAAAGAGGGGGTAAGGGCGAACATGACGAGGTGAAGGTTGACCCGAAATGTGTCCACTGCGGTGAGGACCAGGCACAGATTCTGCTCACACGTCAGGGAGAGAACATTGGGATGGTCACCTCACCGTGACCTGGGGAAGGGTCTCTCTGTCCCTGATCACCTCTACATTTTGTGCCACCTTTTCCTATGAAGGCAGAGAGGGGAGGGGGTGTTTTGTTTAGGATTTCTCGCATACTCATACGTCTCAAAGGGGAAGGGGTTCCCGCAGATTGACATATGGGTACGTCCTGGAGATCTTGTGAGCTCACAGCGGGGGAGGGGCATTTAAAAAAACCCGCTGGCATCATGCTGCATCACCCGCGGCCAGTGTGCTCCAGCTGTGGGCGAGTCGCCCCTTAGTTGCCGCCATGTATTACATGGCCACAGCTCAGAAAGGGGCAGAAGGAGGGGGCTTGGCGCAGCACCTGCTGGTCTCCTACCCGACAGCCCGGGAGCATAAGAAACATTTGTAGGCTGTGACGTCATTGTGGGCACGGCCGGGCACGGTGACGGACAGCTGCCATACTGACCAGTATAGGGCCGCTCGTTGCTCATTTTTGGATCTGAGGAGCACCAATCCCAAAATCCCCCTTTGGGAGATGGCACCTTTGGGTTAGGCCCCCCCCCCCAGTGTCTGTCATAGAGAGCAATGCAGGGCAGCTCTGTACTGATCTCTATTGTATCAGTGATCTGAAGATACCAACAAAAATCCCCTATGGGGAAAAGGGTACAAAGTGTGAAAAAGTAAAAACACAAACATGAAATTAAATGTGTGTGCACCGCCCTCTTCCTATTTACAAACAGCAATCACCACAAAAAAGATAAAAATAAAGTCAACATATTTGTTCTCACCGCGGCGGAACGACCTGACCTATAAATCTGTCGAGAAAAAAGGAATACAGAACAGTCACAGACTGTGATTTCCGTTCATCTCATAAAATGGAATAAAGAGCGATAAAAACCTCATATAAACTCCCCGCAAAATAAACCCTTACACAGCTCTTTATACGGAAAAATAAAAAAAAAGTCATGTTTAAACAGTGACAGAAATATGCTTTAACAGAATAAAAAAAAAAAGACTTTCGATTTCCCGGGTTTCCCCGGCGCCGACATGTGGTAGGCACTGCAGAGCCCCGGGCGCCGTGACCACAACCGGCAAAATCCCCGCCATTCGGACAGGCAACCACCTAGAACCCACCAGATTTCCCGGGGCACGCAGGGGGACACCGGCAGTCGGGTCCGGAGCGCCATCTTTCCATTTCGGAGGGGCGGGAAGAGAACGGGGGAAAACGAGGGGGCTGATCCGGGCGCGGGCGGGGACATAGTCCCCCCCCGGCATTGGGAGGAATCAGGAGGCACGGCACACAGGTCCCCGGGGACCCCCGGCCACCCCCGCAGCAGCCCCGCAGCACCCCCGGCGGATAACGCCGCAGCGGCCCCCACGGCTCTTTTGGCGCCATTTCAGCGTTTCAGCTCTGTGAGCTCTGGAGAGGATCGGCGGCCATTTTAAACCCCCTGACCTGGGGCCCTAGCAACCACTCGAAGCATTAACCCCCTCACTTCCGGGGCTCTGTGAGGGACATTCATCCCCTCAGAGGATTTCAACGCAGGCTTTCCCTGACTCCCCCACATTTGAGAGACAACCTTTGCACGGGGGCGACAGATCTCCTGCTCCCACAGTTTTAGGCGCTAACCCCTAAAATTTTGTTGAAGATTCTAGCTGTGGTTTCCCACAAATTCCTCTAACGGCAATCCTCGTACTGAAGTTGTCCTGCGGGCCACTGATACCCCACAGCCTAATCCTAGAACTTTGATTGAATGATTGCTAGCTGTGGTTTCCCATAAGTTTTCTCTAAGGGCTATATCCCCTGTAGCTAAGTTTCTTGCTGCATGACCCCCGGGCCAGCGCAGTACTCTAATTATTAAGTCCTTTGGTTAACCCTTTCGCTGGGGCACCTTCCCTTTTTGGGCTTTATTCATGTCTAGGAACCTCTTTTATGGAACGTTACTCTTAAAAAGGGAAAAATCAAAAGCCGCCAAGCATTTAAAAAAATCGGAGAAAGCTCAGGCAGCTCCCCGGGGGGACTTGACTTATGCAACAAGTCTGACTGGGAAAAACCTTATCTACTCCGTCGGGTAAATCTAAAACTCGCCAAAGCAGACCTTGCCGATACCTCAGCGACCAATGATATTAAAAAAAGATTGCGACGGAAGGGGCCGACAAATTGGTCCTGACCTCAAGAGTCCCTAGCAGAAACAGTGGCCACATTTTCGCGCGGGGAAAGGGAGAAAAAAAATACATGCGATGCCTGGGGGAACTTGAAAAAAGCCCCAACCTTGGGAAAGGGTAAATCCCATGGGGTCACAATTAAGGGGGGTTTTATGGGAAAACAAGCAAATTGGGGCCGACAAAACGCGACCAGAGAATCCTCTGGGCGCAAAAACCCCTTGGGGCCTGGTGGGTTTCTCACAGCACTCCCCGATACTTTTGCAGCAAGAACCCAAATTCTTGGCCCAAGGCCCCCGGGTTTGAGAGACCCCCAAGGCTGGGCCCTAACGGAGGGGCCCGCCAATAGTGAGGCGGGGAGGCGACAATCGAGAAAATACACCAAGACCGGGCAATCTATCGTGAAATATTTAAATTTTGCAGACAAACCCGAAATTCTGGATCATCCCCTTTTGGTGGGTACATTTCCAGGGCCCCATGTTTTTTTGGGTTTTTTGCTGGGGTTCCCAAAAACTCGTAAGCATTCTCGGAAACTGCACGGAACTATTTAGGAGGCAGGAAAAGTTTGTTTTGCCCGCCCCTTTTCGCATTTTCCACAAAAAGGGGAATTCTTCCTCCTTTTAAAACCCCTGAGACCGCCCAAAATTTCGGGGAAAAACTGGGAAACTCCAAAAAGGGTCCCCTCACGATCCCCACGCCGTCTTCTGTTCCAGCCACTGCCCCTAGGCCCCTCCCAAAAGGACTTTAGCCCGGGATTTTAGTCCGAAGGGCAACGCAAACCCCGGGGGCCTGGGGAACATAGTCACGTGATTCAGGGGAAAAATTTGGGGGGGGTTTTCCCCTTTTATGGTGGGGAAATGTAATACTATTTTTGCTATGCATCCTCCGAATGAAAAATTTTTTGCTGTTATTGCAGGCGCCCTCCTCTGGAGGGGTTTTTTGATATGGGTTGTGCCCCCAAAAGTTGGGAAAATGAAGTCCTCCAGCCCCCATGACGGGGTTTGGGTGACTGTTCTCCTTTTCTCCTGAGGGTTTTTGGGAAGTACGGCTTCTCTTTTTTTGTGGGGGCTCTACTGTTGTTAGGTGTTTTTTGCCTTTCTTATGTTTTCTGGGTAATGTTTTACCCATTTACTATCGGGAGCTGTGGTCCCTCCCCTCCGATATGCCCCACAGTGCAAAAACTGATGTGTTTCCCCCCAGTTGGTATACCAATACTTTCGCCAAATGGTTAAGGTTATATTTGGGAATGTCAAGGCCTTAATCGCCCGAAAAGAGCTATGATTCTGCGTCATTTGAGAAAATACATGTTGACTTCCCCTGCTCCAGGAAAACCCCATTTAGGTGGAGGATTTTTTCGGGCGAAAAAGCAAGGGGTGGGTCATGTTTTTGGGTCCCCAGCGGAAAGGGGAAAGGGAGGGGTCATGTATTTTTCATGAAATTTTTAAACACAGCTGGGGGAAGAACGTCTGACTCAGGGGTAGTCATCAACACTTTTTCCCCGGGCCGGTGCCCAGATGGCTATCTGTAATGTATACGGCCTAATGGAACAAAAAGGTTTTTTTTTGAAGAACTTGGGGTAAAATTCTAGCTGACCCCCCCCCCCCCTTAAAAGTTGTAGGAGAGCCCTAAACAGGTCCATGACGCTTTTGGGATAGACCCCCCTGCGGCACACAGGAAAATACCGCGCACTTTTTAAAACCCCACCATTTAATTGACACGGGGAGGTTTGGGGGGGGAGTACTCTTTTTTTTCCCCCCTCACCAGTCGGGGTCTGTTTTGACACCTGCGATTTCCCCACCCTTAGCCTAAAGGGGTTAGTTCAGCTGAATCAAAGATCTGATCACTCAGATCATTCACCTGTATTTTTAAAAATTTTGATTTTACCCAAAGGAAGGGACCATCTGGCGTTTTCCTTATACCCATATGAGAAGGGGATTTTTGGTAACCCCTTAAAATATGGTGGAGTGAATTCTATAGGAAATGAAATCCATGCTGTTTTCCCCTCATTTGCTGTGGGAAACGGGTAAGGTGGTCTTGAGGGCCGAATCATTTTTTTTATTGCCTCCGGAAAAAATGAAACTCCAAAATGATGAACTCTTCTTAAGCTAGGTCCCCCCTTTTTCCTTTAAATCTTGTCAGTCTAGGGAATGGGAACCCGGAGCAGGGCAAAAGTATTAGAACATTGGCTTCAACAGAGAGAAAAATCCCGAAAACTCTAGCTATGCCGCTCTCTAGATTTGGGAAAAAACCGGGTAACTCCGGCCCCTCGGCCAGGGTTTGAGACCTTGCAACACAATCCATTCGATTTTGAAACAATCAGGGATCTCAAACATGATGGCGAGGGAACACTCAATCTTCAAAGGTACTATTCTGAAATGCGCCCTCAGAAACCGATGGGGGGGAGTCGGACGGTTGCTTGGGAAGCTACCTTGCCAAAAACGTCCCGGGAAGACAAAAATTTCCAGAGGCACCCATTACCCCAAGAGATAGTTGCCCTTTAAAAACGCAAGCTGCCCCCCAAAACACCAGGGCCAGATGGGTACGGGGGTTTAGTTCTATAAAAACTCCTCCCTAGGTCCTCCCCCCTTGGTGTCGCTGTATAATCATTCCCTTAGGGGCGGGATACCCCCCTAAATGAATGAGGGGGGGGGGGGGGGCATAGGGTGCGCCTAAGGGGGGGGGATCCCCTTTCCTATCGCCCCATCTCCCCCATTAACGGGATTTAAAATTATCTCTAAAAAATTTTTGCCGATCGGCTTGCCTGTATTACCCAAATTTAATTTCTAGCCCCCAAGTGGGATTTGTACAGAACAGTCGGCCCCTGTCCAATGTCCGCAAGGTTTGATGGTGTTAGACGATGTCAAAGTCAATCCCCAGAACCCCCAATCCCCAGCTATATTTTCAATTTTATGCTGAAAAACATTTGTAATTCAGTTGGGCTTGTTTTGATAAAGTTTTGATTCGAACGGGCATTGGGGTCCCTTCCCTCAAAACATCTCCTCCCTCAACCTAACCCCAGGCAAGGGTGGTTTTTTTCCCGGGGTTTCTGCTGACCCCCCTTCCCTCTGTGGGGGGCATAGGCGGTTTTCCCTTTTTTCCCCTTGCGTTCAACCTGGCTATGAAAAATATCACGACATTTTCAAACTCGGTCAGCTTTAAAGGATTAAAAAGGTAACCCAATCTAAAGTTAGTTCTTTTTGCAGATATTGCTTTTTTTTTTTTTTGGGGGTTTAAGGATGTCCCCCTTAATACCGATGGTCAAGACCCCTTGGCCCAAAGCTCGGGGTTTAAAGTAAACGTCCAGAAATTTCCAAATTTAGATATATCCCCCCCAGGAAAGTTTTTAAATCCCCTTTCAGCACCCTCTCTAACCATGTTTAGGGGGCCACCCCCCCCCCAAATTATCAAATATCTAGGCATCAACATAGGGGTTTCCCCAGAGAGTATACTCTTTTTAAATTTCCCCCCCTTTTTAAACCAAAAGGTTTTTGGGGGGGCTGGCCAGAGGGGGTCTCTGCCGTTGCCCCTGCTGGGCCCCTGCCACCTAATTAAAATGAATTTTTAGGTTGCTACCATCTACAAACCCTCCCCCTATTTGCTCAGACCTGTGTGTGAAATAACAAATTCAGCCTTCCCGAAATTTATATGGAGAGGTAAACGCCCCGATGCCCTTCAAAAAAATTGGGCCCCCAAAGGATCTGGGAGGGCCCCAAACCTTAAAATTTGAGATAAATTTTTTGGGCCCCCTTTTCTTCAATTGGAATTGGTGGGTGTCTCTTTTTTCTCTTTAAAAACGCCATAGAATCCAGTTTTTGGTTTCCCCCTATTCTTTAAAAAGCTCTGTTACACACGCCATACAAGACCCCCCCCATAGCTAAACAGGCGTGATACTCAGGGGTACATTCTGCCTGGAAAACGGCCCAAAATTGTTCGCCTCCCCTTTCGTTATAAATTCCTATCCCGGGGGCCCCCAAATTTGCTCCGGCCAAGTGAAAGGCTACCAGCACAAAGGGAGAACGGGGCTAGATAATATTTTCCACCTCTTCAACTCAGGGAGCAGCGATCATATTTGGAGAGCTGCAAAATTTATATGGCCTAGATAAAAATTCCCCTTTGCGTACAACAAGTCACTAGCTTTGTTAAGGCTAAGGTCAACTCTTTTCGCGACCTTATCAAGCCCAACCAATTTTTATAACTTGTGGGGCCGCCGGGCTCCTCTCATCCCTTGTTTTCCGTGTAGGCCCAAGATGAATTATGGCGGACAAGGTTTTTCAGGGTGGGAGCGTGATTTCCCCCCCCGATTGGAAAATGAGGGTGTTTTTTGAGGGTGGCGAGAATTGGAAAAAGATAAAAGAGGGCTTGGAGGGGCACATCTTTCCCATTTGGCCCCTCGAGCTTTTTGGCTTTAACTCCCCCCCCACCCCCTCCTTTCCAGCGTTAAAACATGCCCAAATGCCTGAGCCCCCTACTAAACCCAGCTCACGGGCTATGGAGTTTTTCCTGCAGCAGGAACTCTGGTTAATCTTATTTTGTGAGTTGAATTCAAACTGGGACCTCGTTACCCCTAACCCCCAAAAGCTACTATTCCATAACCCTTTCAATTAGCAGAAAAGCTTCTCAAAGCAATAAAGTACTGCATGTGCGTTATTGGCGGCCAAACGTGCCTTTTTGGGTCGTGGTGGACCTAGGACCCCGTCACTAAACCCAGGGGGATTTAAGCTCTTAAATTCAAATTTATGTAGACAGGCTAAATGTGTTAGACAAAAAAGACATCAGGGGGGAAAAATTTTTGAGGATTTGGGAAATTTAATCGAAGCGTTTTTCCCCCGGTCTCTGAGATTTTTCCCTTTATAATGCACCCATTCCCGAAAAACCACATGGGATTGGGCAAAATTTCATGGCGGGGGGCGTGGGAAATAAAGCAAAAGCGGGTAGTTCCCCCGGGCAGTTTCGGTTGTCGGGGTAGGTAGTAGGGAATAAACGGTTTTCTCCCACCTCGGTTGGGAACTTAAGGCCCGTTTTGTTTATACTATTAATAATTTACGTAAACCCATGTTTACAATTTTTCGTTATTTTTTCCTTTGCTGGGGAATATTTGCCCTATTAAACTTTCTTAATATTTTCTTTTAAATTTTTGGGGATGGGGACATATTATGATTTTATATGTGTTTTAAAACCCCCCTGTTTTATGTAAACCTTTACTGGAAAAATTTTACTTTTTTCGCGATAACCTATGTTTAAAATTTTGAAAATCAAAAAAAAATTCTTGAATTTAAAAAAATTTCTTTTTTTTTAAAGCTCTAAAACAAACTATATAAATTGGGTATTGTCGTAATCGTCTCGACCCAGGGAGTAAAACTAACTAATCACGGATAGTAAGCGAGCGTGACATTTACACCGCACGGTGACTGCTGGAAACATTAAAACCCACTACTAGGAATACCCTGTTTTTTGTTCAAAACGCCTCACATAAACCTTAATAAAAAGTGATCAAAGCATCATATGAAGCCCATAATGATACCAATCAAATTCGACTCATCCTGCAAAAAATAAGCCCATAAACAGTTCCAAATACAGAAAAATTAACTTATGGCTGTCCGAATAGGACAACATAAAAACACCATTTTTTAGAAATGCATCTCTATTGTGTAAAAGTAATAAAACATTAGAAAAACTAGAATATTTATATAGCCACCTCAGAACTGGACCGGTCATTTAAAAAAAAAAAAAAAAAAAAAAATCTATTTTGATAATTTTCTCGAAAATGTCGAAAATTACTACTTAATTTCTAAGCCACCTCACCCACCCTCCCCAAAAAAAGGATATTTAAAAAATGAAAAACCAACTTAATTTGGGCGTTGGAAATGCCAGTTAAAAACCAGAAATTTTTTGAACTTTGGAAAATTTCAAATTTTTTCACCCTTTTTCCATGTTTTGACATTTTCCACAAACAAACAAGGACATTTTGGACCACAATTTCTAAACAACTTAAAGCACAAGGTGTCCCCCGACCCCAAAAAACTCCCCGAATCACATGGAAGGTAAAAGTGTGAAAAAGTTATTCCCACATAAAGTGACAGGTCGGATTTAAAAAAATGCGGCTCTGTAAGGAAAGACAAACCTGGCTGCAGCGTGGGCCCGGTTTTTAGGCAGGCCCGGACTGAGCATACCCCCCATAGCCGGGGGGGTATACCCCCCGCAAACCGCATCCAAAAAGCCACTCGCCCCGCAGGCCCGGGAAATCCTGAGGAGGGGCCCCCCAGGCTGCCTAAAGTGTGCGGGGGTCCTTTAAACCCGTCAAGGGGTTGGGACAGCCTCACATCTCCCCGGGGCTGCCCCGGGGTGTGCGGGCCTTTCCCGAAACCCGAGCAGGGGGTTTCACAGCCTCACCTCTCCCCGGGGCGCCTAGAATTTTGTGGCCTCCGACCCGAGCGGGGGTTTCAGCCCACATCTCCCCCCTGGTGGTTTTCCGGAGTGTCCCCTCCTGGGGAAACCCCGACCAAGGTTACACAGCCTCACATCTCCCCCGGTGCGCCTAGAGTTTTTTGGCCCTTTTTGAAACCCCATCAAGGGGTTTACCCCCTAAAATCTCCCCATGCAGCCTGGAAGGGGTGCGGGCCCTTTTCCCCGTGCCTACAGGTTTCCCAAACCCACATCTCCCCCGGGGTGCCTGGATTGTGCGGGCCCTTCCCCGACCCTGACAAAGGGGACCACAGCCTCCCACCCCCGGGGTTTCTGCCCCAGAGGGGTTGGCCCCCCTGACCTGAAACAGGGGGGCACAGCCCCCCCATCTCCCCCCTTTCTGCCTGGGGTGGGGGCCCCCCCCTGACCCGCAGGTGGTTTCACAGCCTCACATCCCCCGGTGCCGCCCCTGGGGTGTGCGGCCCCCTGCCCCCAGCAGGCCCTTTAAAAGCCTAACATCTCCCCGGTGCTGCCTGGATGTGCGGCCTCCTGACCTGAGCATTTTTCAAAAGCCTCCCCTCTCCCCGGTCTCCTAGAGTGTTTTGGGGCCCCCTGACCCACAGGGGTTTACAGCCCCAACATTTTCCCCGATGCAGCCTGGATTTTGCGGCCTCCTAACCTGGGTTCACAACCTCACATCTCCCCGGGCGCCTAGATGTGTGGCCTCCTTTACCTGAGCCGGGTTGGGAACAGCCTCACATCTCCCCGGTGCTGCCTAGATGGTGGGCCCCCTGACCTGAGCAGGGTTTCACAGCCCCCACATCTACCCGGGGCTGCCTAGAGTGTGGGCCCTCCTGACCTGAGCAGGGTTGGGAACAGCCTCACATCTCCCCGGTGCTTTCCTAGGGGTTTTTCCTCCTGAACCCGAGCAGGTTTCACCGCCTCACATCTCCCCAGTGCTGCCCATTGGGGTGGCCTCCTGACCTGACAGTTTTCACAGCCTCACAAAATTTTCCCCCCGGTGCTGGGCCCGGGGTTTGCGGCCTCCACCCGAGCAGGGCTTTTCAGCCTCACATCTCCCCCTGCTGCCTTTTGGGTTTCGGCCCTTTCCCGACCCCCCGCAGGGCTTTCAAACCCCCAAACATCTCCCCGGTTTTTTTCCTGGATGTGCGGGCCTCCTGACCTGACAGGGTTTCAAAAGCCTCACATCTTTCCCCCTGTGCCCTATAGTTTTTGGGCCTCCTGGGCCCAGCAGGCTTTACAGCCCAACCATTTCCCCCCTGCCTGCCTGGAGTGTGCGGCCCCCTGACCTGAGCATTTTGCACCGCCTCCCCTCTCCCCGTGCTGGCCTAGAGTTTTGTGGCCCCCCTGACCTTTAGCAGGGGTTTCACACCTCACAAACTCCCCCGGGGCTTTCCTTAAAAGGGGTTTGGGCCCCCACCTGACCAGGGTTTTCACACCTCACATCCCCCCCCGGTGCTGCCTGGAGTGTGCGGCCTCCTGACCCGAGCAGGGATTTACAGCCTCACATCTCCCCGGTGCTGCCTAGAGTGTGAGGCCTCCTGACCTGAGCAGGGTTACACAGCCTCACATCTCCCCGATGCTGCCTAGAGTGTGTGGCCTCCTGACCTGAGCAGGGTTACACATCCTCACATCTCCCCGGTGCTGCCTGGAGTGTGCGGCCTCCTTTTTTTTTTTTTAAATAAATTTTATTGCATTTTCAAACATTTAAACAGTGAACACATATCTCTGACATGTAATAGTGGTCATATCACGTATTTGCATAACCTCCGGGCCTGTGCCTGGAATATGTAGATAATACATAGAGAGAAAAAAAAACATCAAAATTACAAGAGTATAAAAGAAATTAAATTAAACAAAATAACTACACTACTGAAGTACAACTACAACTGTGTCCTATCTTCATCTCTTGTGACCATGTGGTCTTTAATGGAACCTCATACTCAAGGCCAAAGTTCCTCAGACCTGAAGTCTCCCCAGCATGCCCCCAATTCCCTCCCTACAGTACCAACCGGTGTATTTAAACCTCTGCATAAGGGCTTCTATCTCTCTGTCAGAATAATGCGATTCTATGAAGGTTCTCCAACGTCTGAAGAACCCTGGGGTTCGGATCTTTTATGCCTCTCTGTCTCCAGTTTGTCCGCTATACGATAATCCTCAAGCTGCTTTATGATCCCGGAGATTGACGGGAGAGTGGGCTTCAGCCATAACTGTAAGAGGCTTCGTTTTGCTGCCAAAAGGGCAATGTGAACTATTCACAAACACTACCATGTACTCTACTTAAGCACGATGTATAGGGTAAGAAGACCTTGATATAAATGAAATGAGTATTGTGTTTCCCCAATACAATTTAAAAAAAAACAACTACAGGTAAAAAACCTAGAAAAAGATACATAAAACAAAAATTTTTAATAAAAAAAAATTCCTTTTGGAATTTTGAATATTTATGCGTTTTTGTTTCTTCCTATGACCTTCATCAATTCATAGTATTATTAAACCAAAAAAATATATTGTCTGTTTTATTGTTATTTTTACAGCCTTTTTTGTTTTGCACTCCATTTGTGGTAATGTGTTTTTTTTTTTTCTTTTTAGTTTTGCTAGGACGGGGTTAGTTTGGGTTCCTGGGGGGGCCCTTTTTGGGGGGTTTTCCCCCTTTTTTTGAGGCAGACGGTCTTTGATGGGAAATTTTTTGGGGGTGTCTTTTCTTTTTTCTTTCTCAATTCTTATTTATTTTTATTAAAATTTGTTTTATGTATCTTTATTTGGGGTGTTAAAACTGTATTGTTTTGGTTTCAATGTAACTATTCCCGGGAAAACCCGGGGGAGTGAGCTGACTCCTCAAACCCCCCCCCCCACCTGTCCGGAGGCTGGGGCAGTGGGAAATCGGGTTCAAATGTTTCTCTGGGGGTGACCCCGGGTGAAGCTGAATAACTGGGGATTGGTCCCAGTAGGATTGTGTATAGCTGCATTCCCACAGACCGTGCCATAGGTCCTTTTTATGTGTGCCACATTTAGGGCAGTGCTGCAATCAATCGGGGAAGTTCTGAGGGGGGGAGATTGAAGGCGTAGATGGCGTTGTGAATTATTTTGAAGTAAGTTTCCCGCCAGGTCTCGCAGATGATGTGTTTCCGTACGGTCACAACACCCTTCAGGATCGGATCTGGGCATTACCCAATCGGCGGCTCCAGTAGTGGAATGCCTGAGAAGCTACCCGTTTCCTGCACCACCCTCTCATGTCAGCATAGAGCCTTGATAGACAATATGTCTCCCTGTGAGTGGTGACAAAAGTGTCAAAATCATTAGTAAAGGAATCCTAGGAGACATATCTTAGTCTCCCATTACAAAAATAGAAGAGCTGATAGGCAGCTAAAAGCTGTGATTTGGGTAAGGAGAACTTCTCAAGCATCTCCAGGGGCTTTAGCCATCTCCGAGAACTCACTCGCATTAGCTGTCCCGCGTTGGCCAGACCCGCCTCCCTCCACTTCCTAAACATCGGATTGCTCTGACCCAGCGGAAACTCAGGATGATCCCAAATGGGCATGTCCTTGGAGAGAGTGAAGGAAAGGCCTAAGCGTTTCCTCAACTCTTTCCATGCCATTATTGTGTCCCGGAACAATGGAGACAACTTAATCAGAGAAGGCAGCTTAGGATACCTGGTATGGAGCAAGGCCTGCGGGTGCCAAGGGCGCATTAACTCTCTTTCTAATTCCCAATTTGAAAAGCGGGAGCGACCCCCAATCCAGTCTAGCATGTGACGAGTCAGACAGGCCAGGTTATAACCCCTAACATCTGGGAGATTCAGCCCACCTGCCCTAACTGGCAGGATCAGTTTATGTAGTGCAATACGGGGTTTTTTCCCTGCCCATATAAATCTGGAAAAGCATGAGTTAATGTGGTTGACGTCTGTGTGTTTGAGTAGGAATGGGAGTGTCTGTAAGGGGTATAGCAGCTGTGGGAAGCAGACCATCTTTATGGCGTGGCATCTACCGGCGAGTGACAATGGCAGTGAGGTCCAACGCTTCAGGTCCTGGGAGATTTTATTTATAAGAAGGGGAATATTTAACTTATACATCGAGTCTGGAGTCCTACCCACCTTGACACATAATCTCCAAAAAATTGGGAATCTCGCAAGAGAACAAAGAGTGACTTTTTATCACTATATTTACTATTTTGCCATAGGCAAACTTAAACTCTATCAGTTCTCTATCTATTAAACACTAAAACGTAACTTTTATTATATCTAACTCTTAACCTCTATACACACTATTTAAAAACCTGATCTCTATCCTCATTATTTAACCCTTTTTGCTTCTGAAAGAGGGAATAACTCCCTTTCTATCATCAAGTCTGGTGGAACCCACCTATTAATAACAGGAGAGCCTTATATCTATAGCAAAGTACTAGCTTCAGTAAGGGATCCCAAGCCAACTACTTGGCAGTCGTCCCTAATCTCATAGACACAGAACAAATAAGGCCCCCTTGTTACACCGTCTGCAGCAGGTGACACTTGTAGACAGAGGTGAGAGATCACAATTTAAAACGTCATGCCTGACCTCGCCGACATGTTTCGCCAGCTAACCTTGCTTTATCAAGGCTTAGAGGTCCGATCGGTCAGTCAGGGGTAGAGTCCCGTCGGCGTCTCCGTCTCGGCTGGCGGCTTTCTTTGGGCGAAAGTGGAGGTGGTGACAGAGATCGTGAGCGAGCCCACGAGGTCTCTTTCTGTCTCCTCCTGGAGGTCTCAAGGGTATCAGCTGCAGTCGTCTCAGGTGATCATGGTGACCGAGCTGGGGTTTTGGAGATGGGTATCCCTCTGGAGCTCATAAGGTCACGCAGATCTTCTTACGCTTTTGCAGCCGAGTTGAGAAGAACCTGGGCGGGCCATCAGGATCCAGCACCTTGAGGGTGGCCAGGTAAAGAATCTGGAATCGGAACTTTTGTTGAAATAGTGCCGTACAGAGTTTGCTGAAGGCGCGCCTCTTCTGGGAAACCTCTGCAGAGAAATCTTCAAATAGCAGCACTTTATGTCCCTGGAGTAGCAGTGGCTTGTTGAGCCTGCGATACGCCCTCAGAATTTCAGCCTTGTCATTAAAGTCCAGGAACTTCATTATCACAGTGCGGCTCTTCTGTCGTTGTTGAGACTTAGATGCTGGGGCTGTCCTTCCCTCCGGGCCTACTCGGTGTATTCTCTCGATACGACAGCCGTGGTTGATGCCCAGGGCAGCGGGCAGCTCTTCCTGGCAGAGGGGTTGAAGGTCGCGCTGCTTGAACGACTCAGGGAGACGCACTAGCCTCAGGTTACTCCGCCTGGAGCGGTTTTCCAGGTCTTCGATGCGTTCTTGCTGCACCAGTTGTGCCTTGGCGCAGAGTTTCAGACGGGCGTTCAGAGTGCTGTTGTCAGTCTCCAGGTCATTCACTCTGTTCTCTAATTCTTCAAGTCTGGCAGAGTGAGCTTGAACATCCTGCTGCAGCTTGAGCAGAGAGGCCTGGACGGTGGATTCAAGAGCCGCTTGCAGGTCTGGTGCTATTTGTCTTGCCACTTCTGTAGCCAGGAGCTTGTAATCAATCGGCACAGTGCAGGCTGGATTCAGCAAGCCCTGGGATCCCACTGAGCAAGGTTCTAGGAAAGATCCTGCGTAGTCCCCCTCCCCCTTGCTGCTGCTGGCACTGCTGTGGTCTTCCTCTATTTCTCTGGCCGGCACGTGGCCGGCGGCAGCCATTTTAGGTGTAACTTGCGGCTGTTCCCGTGCAGCTCCGGTCTTTTGGGCGCTACGGAGTAAATACTTCTCCATCAGGGAGAGGTGCTGCCAGGACGTGGGGAGTTAGTCCCTCTGAGCGCCAGACATATCCTCTGTGCAATCAGCAGGTGTTGGTCCTGCACTATTAGTATGCAGATTAATTGGGGTCAGTGTCCCTTTAAATATGCATGGCTGCTTGCAGCCTCCGGCCCTCCTGTGGTGGTCTGGCTTATCTCAGCAGGAGGTATGTAAATGAGTTGCTGGTGTAGATGTGCAGGTAGTCCTTGTCAGGGCTGTGCAGGGGCGGCAGTAGGTCTCTTACCCCTCATCTGACAAGTCCACCGCTCGGTGCGCCCTCCTGCTGCTGCTGGCACGCCGTTCACCTCTGCTGCCACATTCAGGGAAGCAGGCCGGCCTCTGTGCGCTGCTCGTCCCGTGCCCCGAGGGCCGCAGTGACGCGGCAAAGTCCGCGACTCGGGCGGTTTATGTCAGGGAATATGCTCCGGCACCGGGGGGAGCTACTCCCACGGTTTTCCTGCCTGGAGTGTGCGGCCTACTGACCTGAGCAGAGTTGCACAGCCTCACATCTCCCCGGTGCTGCCTGGAGTGTGTGGCCTCCTGACCTGAGCAGGGTTGCACAGCCTCACATGTCCCCGGTGCTGCCTGGAGTGTGCGGCCTCCTGACCTGAGCAGAGTTGTACAGCCTCACATGTCCCCGGTGCTGCCTAGAGTGTGCGGCCTCCTGACCTGAGCAGAGTTGCACAGCCTCACATCTCCCCGGTGCTGCCTGGAGTGTGTGGCCTCCTGACCTGAGCAGGGTTGTACAGCCTCACATGTCCCCGGTGCTGCCTAGAGTGTGCGGCCTCCTGACCCTGAGCAGAGTTGCACAGCCTCACATCTCCCCGGTGCTGCCTGGAGTGTGTGGCCTCCTGACCTGAGCAGGGTTGCACAGCCTCACATGTCCCCGGTGCTGCCTGGAGTGTGCGGCCTCCTGACCCGAGCAGAGTTGCACAGCCTCACATGTCCCCGGTGCTGCCTAGAGTGTGCGGCCTCCTGACCCGAGCAGAGTTGCACAGCCTCACATCTCCCCGGTGCTGCCTGGAGTGTGCGGCCTCCTGACCCGAGCAGGGTTGCACAGCCTCACATCTCCCCGGTGCTGCCTGGAGTGTGCGGCCTCCTGACCCGAGCAGAGTTGCACAGCCTCACATCTCCCCGGTGCTGCCTGGAGTGTGCGGCCTCCTGATCCGAGCAGGTTGCACAGCCTCACATCTCCCCGGTGCTGCCTGGAGTGTGCGGCCTCCTGACCCGAGCAGGGTTGCACAGCCTCACATCTCCCCGGTGCTGCCTGGAGTGTGGGCCTCCTGACCGAGCAGGGTTGCACAGCCTCACATCTCCCCGGTGCTGCCTGGAGTGTGGCGGCCGCCTGACCCGAGCAGGTTGCACAGCCTCACACCTCCCCGGTGCTGCCTGGTGTGTGCGGCCTCCTGACCCGAGCAGGGCTTTACAGCCTAACATCTCCCCGATGCTGCCTGGAGTGTGCGGCCTCCTAACCTGGGATGCTCAGCCTCACATCTCCCCGGTGCTGCCTAGAGTGTGTGGCCTCCTGACCTGAGCAGGGTTGCACAGCTTCACATCTCCCCGGTGCTGCCTGGAGTGTGCGGCCTCCTGACCGAGCAGAGTTGCAAGCCTCACATGTCCCCAGTGCTGCCTAAAGTGTGCGGCCTCCTGAACTGAGCAGAGTTGCACAGCCTCACATCTCCCGGTGCTGCCTGGAGTGTGCGGCCTCCTGACCCGAGCAGGGTTGCACAGCCTCACATCTCCCCGGGGCTGCCTGGAGTGTGCGGCCTCCTGACCCGAGCAGGTTGCACAGCCTCACACTCCCGGTGCTGCCTGGAGTGTGCGGCCTCCTGACCTGAGCACGGTTTCACAGCCTCACATCATCCCCGGTGCTGCCTGGAGTGTGCGGCCTCCTGACCCGAGCAGGTTGCACAGCCTCACATCTCCCCGGTGCTGCCTGGAGTGTGTGGCCTCCTGACCTGAGCAGGGTTACACAGCCTCACATCTCCCCGGTGCTGCCTGGAGTGTGCGGCCTCCTGACCCGAGCAGGGCTTTACAGCCTCACATCTCCCCGGTGCTGCCTGGAGTGTGCGGCCTCCTGACCTGAGCAGAGTTGCACAGCCTCACATCTCCCCGGTGCTGCCTGGATTGAGAGGCCTCCTGACCTGAGCAGTGTTGCACAGCTAAACAACTCCCCGGTGCTGCCTGGAGTGGGTGGCCTCCTGACCCGAGCAGGGCTTTACAGCCTAACATCTCCCCGGTGCTGCCTGGAGTGTGCGGCCTCCTGACCTGAGCAGGGTTGCACAGCCTCACATGTCCCCGGTGCTGCCTAGAGTGTGCGGCCTCCTGACCTGACCACTAAGAGCCAAGGGATGTGCCATGAACGTCTGACAGACACAGGTCCAGGCTGGGCCAAGGGACACTAGAGCGACTCTTCATCAACAGGGTCACATTTTCAACAAAAATATAATCACGTCAACAAGTGGTTCTGCTGCCATCATGAGAGACTGCGCCTCAGCAGAGCGACGCCATCCCCACCGAGAGGACTCCCTGATCTGCAGCTTACACTCAGCCTATGGGACTTCCCTAAATTAGGACACTCTGGTCTAATCTGAATAATTTGCTTCCTATGAACTGGGGTCTGAATTTACTAGTGGTCTCATAGAGGCTGAGGCCAGCGCCAGACATGAAGGGCCAAAGACATCTAGGTCTCCACAGCTTCAGTCATTTTCAGCGTTTTTCTTTCTCTAAAACGTCTCCCCTAGGCTCTATAGTGAGAACGTCCCGCCGTCTCCCATAGGCTCTCTAGTGAGAACGTCCCGCCGTCTCCCATAGGCTCTATAGTGAGAACGTCCCGCCGTCTCCCATAGGCTCTATAGTGAGAACGTCCCGCCGTCTCCCATAGGCTCTATAGTGAGAGCGTCCCGCCGTCTCCCGTAGACTCTATAGTGAGAGCGTCCCGCCGTCTCCCATAGGCTCTATAGTGAGGGCGTGCCGCCGTCTCCCATAGGCTCTATAGTGAGGGCGTGCCGCCGACTCCCATAGGCTCTATAGTGTAGAACGTCCCGCCGTCTCCCATAGGCTCTATAAGTGAAGAACGTCCCGCCGTCTCCCATAGACTCTATAGTAAGAACGTCCCGCTGTCTCCCATAGACTCTATAGTGAGAACGTCCTGCTGCCTCCTCAGAGGGTTTTTGCCGCTGGTTGTTTTTTGTAACAAGGCAGAACATTTGCTATTGAAGTCTATGTAAAGTGCTGCACATTTTTTCGACGGTTCTGCTGTAAAGTGTCCCAGGTGTCTTAACAAGGTAGATGGATTTTGCATACACTAAAAACTGCCCAAAAAAAGGCGCAAAAAAACTGAAAACCCCTAAAAATACTCATCAGAAACCCAGCTGCTTCGCACAAAAAGTTCAAAGCAATTTTTAGGTTTTGGTTTTCGATGAGTTTTTTTCCTATTCTGTGCAGACCAAGCCTAAAAAAAGAAATGTTCCAGTTGTTCACAGATGTTCTCATGCCAATAGGAAAAGCCGCCGCCTGAGAGTCGCAGGTTTTATAGAGGAGCTGGGGTGGGGGTCACACGATGATCACGTCTGCTGTGCAGGATCCATCGGGACCCTTTTTTCACGGTTACCTGCAATGAGGTGTAAAAGAAAAACCTGATACCAGACATAAGATAACAATCCTGGAGCAGATTTACACAGACACGGAGGGGAAGTTCCTCTTACACGGATTCTTTTCTTTATGGTGGAAGTCATTGAAGTTGGACACTTTCCTTTTTTAAACTAAATGACGAAGCTGAAGTCAGAAAAATCCCAAAACTCACCACCTCCGAGACGCTGCTGGTGTCAGCGCTGGACGCTACCATTCCTCTTGTAGAAGCAGGTGTCCCTACAGTGTTCGATGCGGTCAATGATGATCGGACACGTCCCTGTCACAAGGGGATCGGGAACGGCCAGCTGTCAATGTATTTACACATTTCCAGGAGGAATAATAGAGGAACGGCAGGGCTCTATGAACAGATGCACCAGAATCTCATGAGTAACACAAGGAGATGGAGATATCTGGGGAGGGGACCGATCTTTCTAATTGTTGCATCTTCTACCTGTCACAACACTACCCTGCATGTGCAGAGCTGGCACCTGACCAGTATAGTCAGTGCTTGTGTAGTAGGAATATGTACTTGTCCCTGATGATAAATGAGAGGTTTTAATGTTCCACTTTTATTTTCCTTCTTTCTTTGATGGTGAAAGGGATGCAACCAAAAAATTGTGAAGTTTGTCGCAGCACCTCTATCCGGCCGCTATTCTCCCTCTTACAGGGGGAGGGGGCCTTCTTGTACGTGGACCGGTGGGGTTCGAGTGCCAGGGCCGCTTCTTATTCCCAGTCCGGCCCTGGGTTCTAGTAAATCAGGTAAATACGAAGGGTCCACAAACAGCAGAAAAGGAAAGGTGTAAGCACAGCCCCCTCCACGAAATGTCACATTGAGGAGATCTGAACGCAACGTATAACTAGCAGGAGAAGATAGAGAAGCCGCTCCAGGTGAAAGGGCCGAGACCCAGCTGCTGTATACACCTATAACCACTGCCCTCCCCTATGAGACCCAGCTGCTGTATACACCTATAACCACTGCCCTCCCCTATGAGACCCAGCTGCTGTATACACCTATAACCACTGCCCTCCCCTATGAGACCCAGCTGCTGTATACACCTATAACTATTGCCCGCCCCCATGAGACCCAGCTGCTGTACACACCTATAACCACTGCCCGCCCCAAGCAGATGCACTGACCACCCCAATTCTCACTCTAAAGCTGCCCGGAAATTCTCACCAGATGTCTCGTCCAATCCACACAAATCAAACCATCGACAACTAGAAGTGATGTGTAATAACGGGGAACGACGCAGGGAATAAAGTATTGAACGCGGTCATTGAAATGAAAGGATTTAGCTGAAGTCAAGGTTATTGCAGACGCAATGGACAAAAGATAAAGGAATCAAAATGTACAAATAAAAGAGAAAAGGCAGAAAACAGACGGCAAAGCCCAGAACACTGCAATGACCAAGAGAACGTGATCCCAACTGTAAGAAACCTGAAGTGCAGAACCTAACAGAACAGACAGAACGCTCCGTGCGGCTCCGGTTTACTTTCCAAATATATGAAGAATCAGGCCATGTGGGTGCAGCAGTGTCTCCTGGAGAAGGCAGAAGGGAGTGGAGGCAAACCAAGGGGGAACAAGGTGCTGCGTCCACCGAGAGCCAACCACGTAGCTGAGCAAGAGTCCCGTCATCTTGGTCAGGAGACCACATGGAAAGGGAGCGCGGCACCGACGGGGTTAATCCACTCTTGGCTACGAGGGGTTTGGGGTTACGGACGAGCAATCGCTTCCCTAGCAATGAATGAGTTCAGTGACATCCAGGAGCCCTGAAGACGAGCAGCGACCAGACAACCCATCATTGAGGAAGCAGAGTACTTGCCTACAATCCAGGAGCCCTGAAGACGAGCAGCGAACAGACAACCCATCACTGAGGAAGCCAAGTACCTGCCTACAATCAGAGCCTGAAGACAGCAGCGACCAGACAACCCACCACTGAGGAAGCAGGTACCTGCCTACAATCCACGAGCCTGAAGACGAGCAGCGACCAGACAACCCACACTGAGGAAGCAGAGTACCTGCTAAATCAGGAGCCCTGAAGACGACAGCGACCAGACAACCACCACTGAGGAACCAAGTCCGCCTACAAACAGCAGAAGCTCCTGAGCGGCACGACCAGAAAGTCACCATGGGGCAGCCAGTCCTCCTACAAATGAGGAGCAAACCGAAGGGGCTAATCAGCGACCACCGAACCATCCACTTAGGAGCCAAAGTCCGCCTCATCTTTCAGGAGCCACTGAAAGGGAGCAGCACCAGACAATCCACCTCACGAGTTGGGGTTACGCACAATCGTTTTCCATTGCAGTGACAATCCAGGAGCCCTGAAGACGAGCAGCGACCAGACAACCCATCACTGAGGAAGCAGAGTACTTGCCTACAATCCAGGAGCCCGGAAGACGAGCAGCGAACAGACACCCCATCACTGAGGAAGCCAAGTACCTGCCTACAATCCAGGAGCCCTGAAGACGAGCAGCGACCAGACAACCCACCACTGAGGAAGCAGAGTACCTGCCTACAATCCACGAGCCCTGAAGACGAGCAGCGACCAGACAACCCACCACTGAGGAAGCCAAGTACCTGCCTACAATCAGGAGCCCTGAAGACAGCAGCGACCAGACAACCCATCACTGAGGAAGCCAAGTACCTGCCTACAATCCAGGAGCCCTGAAGACGAGCAGCGACCAGACAACCCACCACTGAGGAAGCCAAGTACCTGCCTACAATCGAGGAGCCCTGAAGACTAACAGCGACCAGACAACCCATCACTGAGGAAGCAAAGTACCTGCCTACAATCCAGGAGCCCTGAAGATGAGCAGCGACCAGACAACCCACCACTGAGGAAGCCAAGTACCTGCCTACAATCGAGGAGCCCTGAAGACGACCAGCGACCAGACAACCCATCATTGAGGAAGCCAAGTACCTGCCTACAATCCAGGAGCCCTGAAGACGAGCAGCGACCAGACAACCCACCACTGAGGAAGCCAAGTACCTGCCTACAATCGAGGAGCCCTGAAGACGAGCAGCGACCAGACAACCCACCACTGAGGAAGCAAAGTACCTGCCTACAATCCAGGAGCCCTGAAGACGAGCAGCGAACAGACAACCCAACACTGAGGAAGCCAAGTACCTGCCTACAATCCAGGAGCCCTGAAGACGAGCAGCGACCAGACAACCCACCACTGAGGAAGCAGAGTACCTGCCTACAATCCAGGAGCCCTGAAGACGAGCAGCGACCAGACAACCCACCACTGAGGAAGCCAAGTACCTGCCTACAATCCAGGAGCCCTGAAGACGAGCAGCGACCAGACAAGCCACCACTGAGGAAGCCAAGTACCTGCCTACAATTCAGGAGCTCTGAAGATGAGCAGCGACCAGACAACCCACCACTGAGGAAGCCAAGTACCTGCCTACAATCCAGGAGCCCTGAAGACGAGCAGCGACCAGACAACCCACCACTGAGGAAGCCAAGTACCTGTCTACAATCCAGGAGCCCTGAAGACAAGCAGCGACCAGACAACCCACCACTGAGGAAGCCAAGTACCTGCATACATTCCAGGAGCCCTGAAGACAAGCAGCGACCAGACAACCCATCATTGAGGAAGCCAAGTACCTGCCTACAATCCAGGAGCCCTGAAGACGAGCAGCGACCAGACAACCCACCACTGAGGAAGCCAAGTACCTGCCTACAATCCAGGAGCCCTGAAGACGAGCAGCGACCAGACAATCCACCACTGAGGAAGCCAAGTACCTGCCTACAATTCAGGAGCTCTGAAGACGAGCAGCGACCAGACAACCCACCACTGAGGTAGCCAAGTACCTGCCTACAAGACCCCGAGTCCGAGGGTAGGACCACAAGGAATAACAAGGGACAGGAGCATTGAGGCATCAGTCCGGGGACTCAGGACCAGGTTTCTGGTAGAGTCATGTGCCCGGTGCAGTCGCTTGTTCATCAGATCATGGGGACCCCAGCTTGGAGCCTCCAGTCCAGAGCCCAGCACATATAGGATGTATAGCGCCTCCCAAAGGTCTTCTACCTATTCGCTGTCACAACAGCACTGCATAGGGACAAGTAAGACTGTGCGGGGCCGGAGACCAGAAAGTGGGGAGGGGAAAAACTACTGCATTTGGGGAACCTGTCTGTAAAGCAAGTGTGAGCCCTAGAAGATGGGAAAACCAGGAACATGATATTCAGACACTAGAGAGGATTTCAGGGGAGCTCTCTCCTACGGTCCCTCATAAACCACTAATTGAGGGACTGGAGCTCAGGCAAATCGACCCTGGAGATAGAGTGCAGATGTAGGAGCGGGCTCCACAACCATGACCTACAGGTCGCTGAGCATTGATATGGATGCAGGAGCGGATCTGGGTAACAGGGGAAGAACCCCCAAGGGTTAATCAACACTGCAGAACTCTCCAACGGTTTGTGGTCCACCATCCGAGCCACCCAGTCCTCCAATCAGAGAGCCGGACCACCTGGATCCCAAGGGTGCTGCAGGAGACGTGCCCAGACCCTGCCCTCGCTCATACAAAGGAGAGCAATACTGAATTTGTCTAAAAATGGTGGAATGAAGATGAATCAAGGATTAGTACAAAAGCTGCTGAAGCCTCCTGGAGAGACTAGTCTCCTGCATTGCTCATGGGGATCACAGCCCGTTTGTGAGGAAGAATTCACTTCACTGCATCCCCCACTGACAGTTCTCTCCCCCCAACCATCTAATCTAGTCAGAACACTGCTTCCCCACCACTGGACAAGCTCAATTTACATGTTAATCAGCACAGCTCTCTTCCCCAATGCCTCTGTAGGAAGTCGCCACAGCATGGGGTCAACCCATGAAAGGATCCTCATGTAACCTAATTAGCACTGAACAAATGCTGGTCCAAGCTCGCAAGCTTCAAAGACTTTGCTCAATTCAGCCCAGTCGGGTCGTCTCCGATATTTCATATCGATTTATAGGCGACCAGCTCATAACTGGTCCATGGCGAGTTCATATCTCAAAATATGGAACTCTCCCGCACGCACATTCCCATTTCCAGGTTTCCAAGGCGCAGGGGGACTGAGATATCCACAACCGGACCCCGGGAGTCCATAAGATAGGCGTGTCTCATATCCAGGCGTTGGGTAGATCCAGCCGGTTCTGATGATGCTACCGGCTCGGTTCTGTGCCAATGCCCTGCCGAGTTATAGTCCATTTTTGGGTTTGTATCAGAAACTGCATGACCTGAGTGGGAGGAGTTCATAGACCGTCCCAGGGGTGTGTAGGGGGCTGCCAAGTGGGCTGCCCCCTCACAGATATAAGCTGGAGCCAGGGGTGGCTCTTCCCGTTGATCCAGGAGGGGGGCCACCTAAGAACAGTTCCAGGACATCGGCACGCAGCAGCCAGGCCACATATGCCCCCCATGTGGCCGGGCCCCAAGCAACAAGGTAACTTGACTTATTTTAACTGCCTTTTGTCTGTAATCCATAATTGTATTTGCACCTCTCTCTGACCTGTATATTATTATCCATCTTGTACATATTACCTGTCTAGTGTGCCCTTCAAGGTTAATTAAATCTATAAACTTTAATCTGAGTTAGTCTGTCTTGATCAACGGCCTCACACGCCTAATTCTCGGTCTATAGTATATAGCTACCCAAGGGTTGGTTCCTGACCCTGCTATAAGTCGGTAACGGACCGGTCTTATAACTAAACGAGCGAACTGGTGGAAGCATTGTTGTTTCCCTGTGCCAGTGTGGGCAAGGGTTAACAGTGGAACAGTATCTGGCTGACCTTGAGCTCCCCCTAGTAGACAGCGCCACGTCGAGATACCCCCCAAGTCAGGCCGTCGTCCCTCAAGCGGGCCGGCGGACTAGGCTGTTTTCGTCACACCTTTCTTAAACACAAAAACTCGTCGCATCCGGAAACTTCCGTGGCCTCCTTCTCTGAGCTTCAGTTCCTTCCATAGATTTTCTACTGGACTCAGCTCCCACCATGATGTTCCCCCAGAGCCGTCTGCAGCAGCCCCCGCCATGATGCAACCCCTGAGCTGTATACGGCAGCCCCCACCATGATGTTCCCCCAGTGACAGGTGCTGCAGTACCCACTATGATGTTCCCCAGAGCAGGCAACTGCAGCCCCGACCAGAAGGTGCCCCCGCCCCATCTGCTGCAGCCCCCGCCATGATGCTCCCCCTGAGCTGTATCTCTGGCAACCACCATGATGCTCCCCCAGTGCCGTCTGTTGCAGTGCCAGTGCCCACCATGATGTTTCTCCTTTGCAGTCTGCTGCAGCCCCCACCATGATGCTCCCTCTGAGCTGTATCCGGCAGCCCCCACCATGATGTTCCCCCAGTGTCCTGTGCTGTAGTCCCCACCATGATGTTCCCCCCAGCGCCATCAGCTGCAGTCCCTATCATGATGTTCCCCCAGCACCAGCAGCCCCCACCGTGATGTTCCCTAACGTCGTCTGCTGCAGCTTCCACCATGAAGCTCCCCCAGAGCCAACTGCTGCAACCCCCATGTGATGTTCCCCAGAGCCGTCTGCTGCAGCCCCCACCATGATGTTCCCCCAGCACCAGCATCCCCCACCATGATGTTCCCCAGAGCAGTCTGCTGCAGCCCCCGCCGTGATGTTCCACCAGAGCCATCTGCTGCAGCCTCCACCATGATGTTCCCATCCCCACACTGCATTGTTGGTTTTATTGGGGTGATGTCCTTTGACCTACAAACATGGTGTGTATTATGGCATCCTCTGACTGGACTAAATTCTCCCAGTGTTTCACAGGCTGTTGAGCGAACTTTAAACGCGATTGATCCTGCTTGATGTTTAGCGCTGGAGTCTTGCGTGGTGAGCGTGCATTCAGGCCATGAAAAGCGAGTGCGTTACTTATTTTTGTACCTGCCGATTCCAGCTCTTTCCGTGGCTCTTTAGAGGTGGCCTGGGCTCTTGAACAACTCTTCTGATACATCTTTTCCCTCCTCTGAAATCGTACCTGGTTGTGGCTGGTTTATGGTCAAAGTATGTTCTTTCCACTGCTGGATTATGGCCCTAACAGAGCTCACTGGAGCCTTCAGTAGTCTAGAAATTCTTCTGTAATCAACAATAAGGTTATGAAGGTGTTGAAACCGCTCTCGGGTTTTACCCACCATGAGAGAACCAGCGGAAATGATTCATCACTAAGCGGCAGGATTGCTTTCTGATAAGATTGCAGTTGTGTCGGGACTTTCAAGAGCTTTTGCACCTCTCTTCATGTATTCAATACTTTTTCCCTGCATTAGTTCTCATTATTACACTTACATTTATCTATGGTTTCTTTGCCAGGGTGGATTTGATGGGTTCTGACATCTGGGGATATTTCTAAATGTTCTATGAACATGAAATTAACTTAAAAGAAGGTGACGATGTGTTCAATACTCATTCACCTGCTGTATGTGCCAATGCGAAGGTCCCGGGCACATCTATCCTGCCTGACCACGTTCCCCCATCCACGGAATATAGGATGAAAACTAGTGCACGCACCTTGGGGTTGTGCATGACGATCGTCTCTCCTCCAGGAAACTCCAGCCTCCGGTGCCACTGGTTACTGCTCACCGCCTTCTTGTACTCAGCCTGTAGAAGACACAACCACCATTATCATCACAACCAGGAGAGAAGACCAAAAGGGGGCCTACAGCCGAAGCTGTATCCTGGAGACAAATGGCCCGAAAACAGAACATTCAACAAAGTCACCAGGAGCCCCAAGAGACAGAGCTCTGGAGAGCCCAGTACACAGAGAGGGGGCCTACACCCGAAGAAGTATCCTGGAAATGCAACACCACTGGCCGGGAGCACCAGCAGCACCAGGACCAAGAGGGTTTATTATATATCACCACTGGCTGGGAGCACCAGCAGCACCAGAACCAAGTGGGTTTATTATATATCACCACCGGCCGGGAGTAACAGCAGCTCCAGAACCAAGTGGGTTTATTATATTACCGTGTTTCCCCGAAAATAAGAGCTACTGCAATTATTTTTCAAGCTTAGAAATATAAGGCCTCCCCTGAAAATAAGACCAAGCGGCAGTCATTGCTACAAGAGCAGTTTTGTAGAAGAGAAAACTTCACGGCACTCACCAAGGTAATGTAATAAAAACCTTACTTTATTCGGCAACTTGTCTCCATAGTTTAAGGCATACGGGATACACAAGACCACGCCAAGCTTGACAGACCGGCAACAGCTGTTTCGCGTGTAGACAAATGCTTCCTCTAAGCCTCGGCTTGGCGTGGTCTTGGGTATCCCGTATGCCTTAAGCTATGGAGACAAGTTGCCGAATAAAGTAAGGATTACCTTGGTGAGTGCCGTGAAGTTTTCTCTTCTACAAAAGTGTTCTACAAGTGACTGCTTTTCTTTATTCACTGAGCACCACCTCTGTGTATGTTAATACGTGCTGTACCGTATAAAGATCCTGAATAGCAAATATCTATCCAATTTCATGCTTCAAAATCAGAGTGGTGCCGAAGCAATTGTTTCCTTATTGCCAGAATTGCTACAAGAGCACCTATCACCTCCACACAAACGTTGATAGTAGATGAAATTATAAGACCTGTCTCAAATACGTGTCATTAACAATCCAGAGGATTTACCTTAGTATTACAAGGGAAAAGGTTTTACTTTCACTTTGTAAGTCAGGCTAACTGTGTATATTTGATGGTGAGCTTTCGAGAGAACTAGCTCCCTTCACAGACTTTTTATACACAAAAGACATGGACCTTCAAAGGATCTTAGAATTCTTAAAAATAACAAAATGCAATAGCAGCGAAGTCATTTACAACAGGTCAAGACATCAACTATCTGGAAACTTGTGAGTCATGACGGAGGGGTCAGTAAATCTGCGTCTTATCTCGCAGCCATCAGGTGTAATTTGTGGCCATCACAGTTCATACATAGTTTGACATAAAGCTGGCATGAATATTTAGCCCATTTTGCAGAGTCTAAACACACAAAGCAATCCATTATATACAGCCAGGCTATACAGTACAATCGTATTTGCTCCGACAAGACAGACCTGGACAAACACCTCCTGGATCTGAGGACAAAATTTCTCCAATTGGGATACAGGCCAAAAGTGACGGACAATTAAATCAGCAAAGCGGCCCCCATCAACAGAGACCGTCTGCTCACATACAAAGAGACCCAGAAGGAAGAACGAGTGCCCCTAGTTGTCACCTACAACCCACAGCTGGAGATCCTACGAAAGATTGCCAAGGAACTTCAACCAGTACTACATAGAGACAACAGACTCAAAGACATATTCCCAGTCCCCCCTCTCCTTTCCTTTTGGCAACCACCAAACCTGCGGTGTATTATTGTCTAGAGTGCCTTGAAGGCCCCAACTGAAAATGGCACCTCACCCTGCCTGCAGAACAGGTGCAAGACCTGCAGACACATCCACACCGCTGACAGTGTACCTGTCCCACAATCCCAACAGGTGCACAGAATTAGGGGGACATTTTCCTGCAGGTCTAGCAATGTGGTTTATCTGATCATGTGTGCGCAATGCCCGACCACAGGCCTTTATGTGGAGGAAACAGGACAGAGACTCAGCCAGCGCATGAACTCCCCCCAGATTCACTATTAATAACAGCAGAACTGATCTTCCAGTAACACACTTCTCCAGAGATGACCATTGTATTGAAGATCTGAAAATTATGGTTTTAATGGGACACTTTAAGACGCAGAGGGAGAGAAAGGAATGGGAATTTAAATTAATGCAAAAATTTCAGACTCTGCAAAATGGGCTAAATATTCATGCCAGCTTTATGTCAAACTATGTGTGAACTGTGATGGCCACAAATTACACCTGATGGCTGCGAGATAAGACGCAGATTTACTGACCCCTCCGTCATGCCTCACAAGTTTCCAGATAGTTGATGTCTTGACCTGTTGTAAATGACTTCTCTGCTATTGCATTTTGTTATTTTTAAGAATTCTAAGATCCTTTGAAGGTCCATGTCTTTTGTGTATAAAAAGTCTGTGAATTTTCAATTTCTTGTATAACAACTTGTCTGAAGAAGGGAGCTAGTTCTCTCGAAAGCTCACCATCAAATATACTCAGTTAGCCTGAAAAAGGTATCGCCTGATTTCTTCACTCTTCTACTACTTTCTATGGCTAACACGGTACAACATTATACTACTTACAGAAGGCAGTGGAAGGTACCAACTCTGCAGGGGGAGCTGATGATATAGCTGCTTGTACAGGGTGATCCCAGTCTCTCACTACATACAGTGCAGCAGGCACAGCACATTGAGGACATAGTGGGAGAGGGTTTACCTGTTGCTTCAGCCTCCTCCTCCATAGTACACAGACATCTTTATGACAATGCTGCTGGTGTGAACATGACTCCGATTTATAGGCTCCCCCTTTCACAATGGACTCTCCCAGCTCAGAAGCAGGAGATTTGATACAACTGTCAACATTATCACCCATCAAGTTGTCAGGGGCGGACTTGAGCTGACTTCAGAGCTGTCTTAAAGGGCCAGTGCTTTTTAAAAAAACAAAAACTGAATTGCAGGTGAAATGCTTTAATTTTCCTAATGAAGCCTATTTGAAAAAGTGTTTGTGTTTTAGTCTCCTGTTACTTCATGAGGTTTAAATGTGAATTCTTGTTCATGGAAAAACCAGACATCCCCTGAAAATAAGACCTAGTGCATCCTTTGGAGCGAAAATTAATATAAGACACTGCCTTATTTTCGGGGAAACAGGGTATATATCACCACCGGCCGGGAGTAACAGCAGCACCAGAACTAAGTGGGTTTATTATATTGTATATCACCACCGGCCGGGAGTAACAGCAGCGCCAGAACCAAGTGGGTTTATTATATTATATATCACCACCGGCTGTGAGTAACAGCATCGCCAGAACCAAGTGGGTTTATTATATATCACCACCGGCCGGGAGCAAGAGTAGCACCAGAACCAAGTGGGTTTATTATATATCACCACCGGCCGGGAGCACCAGCAGCACCAGAACCAAGTGGGTTTATTGTATTATATATCACCACCGGCCAGGAGTAACAGCAGCACCAGAACCAAGTGGGTTTATTATATTATATATAACCACCGTCCGGGAGTAACAGCAGTGCCAGAACCAAGTGGGTTTATTATGTTATATATCCCCACTGGCTGGGAGTAACAGCAGCGCCAGAACCAAGTGGGTTTATTATATATCACCACCGGCCGGAAGCACCAGCAGCGCCAGAACCAAGTGGGTTTATTATATATCATCACCGGCCGGGAGTAACAGCAGCGCCGGAACCAAGTGGGTTTATACTATATCATCACCGCTGGGTAACAAGCATTCGGTAATAACCCTTCTAACTCGCCCATGGGGCGCAGCCGGAGGAGACAACCCCCACTCCATTACACTCACCTCCAGCTTCTCACTGAAGTCTTCACTATAAGGAATGAACCTGCTGTCCATGTCACCTTTGTAAAACCAAGAGCAACGTCTGACTTCCGAGTCCTCTTCCTCCCAGTACACAGCCTTCATTTCCCGGTCATACAGATAGACATCATAGCGCCCCCCTGCTGTACTCACCACCACACTCTCAGGGTCTGGCTGAACTGTAAGAGACAAACCATGAGCATCACATACAAGAAACCCCAACAACAGCAGATAGTTGGGACCAGTCTGGAGTCCTCCTCACAGGTCTATCCTACATGAGTGAGGAAACAAGCCGACGAGCACCCTGGGGTGTAACGATCACTCACCAGAGTTATAGACTTCTTCCAGGTTGGCAGAGTCATAATTGCTGAATGGCAGCCAGACCTCCCGACCTTCCACCAACTTGCAGAAGAACCAGTGCGGCAGAACAGGCTCATAGAGATTGGGCAAGAACGGTGCTGGGGGCATTGTTGGGGGAACGGCAGACTTCACGCTTGGATACGACTGCCCCATTGGTGCTGGGATGAGAGCAGATGCTACAGGTGGCTGCAAGATAAAAGCCACAGTTTGTGCAAACAGTGCAGACACAAGAACCTGCAGGGCATGGGTCACCACTGGAGAACAGTGCAGACACAAGAACTGCAGGTCCTGGGCCACCACTGGTGATCAGTCCAGACACAAGAACCTGCTGGGCATAGGCCTACACTGGTGATCAGTGCAAACACAAGAACCTGAAGGGCCTGGGCCACCACTGGTGATCAGTCCAGACACAAGAACCGACAGGGCCAGGGCCACCACTGGTGAACAGTGCAGACACAAGAACCTGCAGGGCATGGGCCACCACTGGTGACAGTGCAGACACAAGAACCTGCAGGGCATGGGCCACCACTGGAGAACAGTGCAGACACAAGAACCTGCAGGCCAGGGCCACCACTGGTGATCAGTCCAGACACAAGAACCTGCTGGGCATGGGCCTTCACTGGTGATCAGTGCAGACACAAGAACCTGCAGGGCCTGGGCCACCACTGGTGATCAGTCCAGACACAAGAACCGACAGGGCCAGGGCCACCACTGGTGAACAGTGCAGACACAAGAACCTGCAGGGCATGGGCCACCACTGGTGACCAGTGCAGACACAAGAACCTGCAGGGCCAGGGCCACCACTGGTGACCAGTGCAAACACCAGCACCGGAAGGGCCAGGGCCACTACTTGTGACCAGTGCAGACACAAGAACCTGCAGGGAGAGGGCTACCACTGGTGAACAGTGCAGACACAAGAACCTGCAGAGCATGGGCCACCACTGGTGACCAGTGCAAACACAAGAACCTGCAGAAAATGGGCCACCACTGGTGACCAGTACAGACACAAGAACCTGCAGGGCCAGGGCCACCACTGGTGATCAGTGCAGACACAAGAACCTGCAGGGCATGGGTCACCAATGGTGAACAGTGCAGACACAAGAACCTGCAGGGCCTGGGGCACCACTGGTGATCAGTCCAGACACAAGAACCTTGAGGGCAATGGCCTCCACTGCTGATCAGTCCAGACACAAGAACCTGCAGGGCCAGGTCCACCACTGGTGATCAGTCCAGACACAAGAACCTGCAGGGCCAGGGCCACCACTGGTGATCAGTCCAGACACAAGAACCTGCAGGGCCAGGGCCACCACTGGTGATCAGTCCAGACACAAGAACCTGCAGGGCCAGGGCCAACACTGGTGATCAGTGCAGACACAAGAACCTGAAGGGCATGGGCCACCAGTGGTGAACAGTGCAGACACAAGAACCTGCAGGGCATGGGTCACCACTGGTGATCAGTACACACACAAGAACATGCAGGGCATGGGTCACCACTGGTGATCAGTGCAGACACAAGAACCTTGAGGGCAATGGTCTCCACTGGTGATCAGTATAGACAAAAGGATCTGCAGGGCCTGGGCCACCACTGGTGATCAGTCCAGACAGAAGAACCTGCAGGGCCAGGGCCACCACTGGTGATCAGTACAGACTCAAGAACCTACAGGGCATGGGCCACCACTGGAGAACAGTGCAGACACAAGAACCTGCAGGGCCTGGGTCACGACTGGTGAACAGTCCAGACACAAGAACCTGCAGGGTCTGGGCCACCACTGGTGATCAGTGCAGACACAAGAATGTGCAGGGCATGGGACACCACTGGTGATTAGTGCAGACACAAGAACCTGAAGGGCAATGGCCACCACTGGTGATCAGTGCAGACAAGAACCTGCAGGACATAGGCCACCACTGGTGAACAGTACGGACACAAGAACCTGCAGGGCCTGGGACACCACTGGTGATCAGCGCAGACACAAGAACCTGCAGGACATAGGCCACCACTGGTGAACAGTACGGACACAAGAACCTGCAGGGCCTGGGACACCACTGGTGATCAGCGCAGACACAAGAACCTGCAGGGCATGGGTCAACACTGGAGAACAGTGCAGACACAAGAACCTTGAGGGCAATGGCCTCCACTGGTGAACAGTACGGACTCAAGAACCTGAAGGGCATGGGTCCCCACTGGGGATCAGTCCAGACACAAGAACCTGCAGGGTATGGGCCACCACTGGTGATCAGTGCAGACACAAGAACCTGCAGGGCCAGGGCCAACACTGGTGATCAGTACAGACACAAGAACCTGCAGGGTAATGGCCACCACTGGTGATCAGTACAGACACAAGAACCTGCAGGGCCAGGGCCAACACTGGTGAACAGTGCAGACACAAGAACCTGCAGGGCATGGGTCACCACTGGGGATCAGTGCAGACACAAGAACCTGCAGGGTATGGGTCAACACTGGAGAACAGTGCAGACACAAGAACCTGCAGGGCATGGGCCACCACTGGGAAACAGTGCAGACACAGGAACTTGCAGGGCCAGGGCCACCACTGGTGATCAGCGCAGACACAAGAACTTGCAGGGCATGGGCCACCACTGGAGAACAGTGCAGACACAAGAACCTGCAGGGCATGGGCCACCACTGGGGAACAGTGCAGACACAAGAACTTGCAGGGCATGGGCCACCACTGGTGAACAGAGCAGACACAAGAAGCTGCAGGGCCACCACTGGTGATCAGTGCAGACACAAGAACCTGCAGGGTCTGGGCCACCACTGGTGATCAGCGCAGACACAAGAACCTGCAGGGCATGGGTCACCACTGGTGATCAGCGCAGACACAAGAACCTGTAGGGCAATGGCCACCACTGGGGATCAGTCCAGACACAAGAACCTGCTGGGCCACCACTGGTGATCAGTCCAGACACAAGAACCTGCTGGGCCACCACTGGTGATCAGTCCAGAAACAAGAACCTGCTGGGCCAGGGCCACCACTGGTGATCAGTCCAGACACAAGAACCTGCTGGGCCAGGGCCACCACTGGTGATCAGTCCAGAACAAAACCTGCTGGGCCACCACTGGTGATCAGTCCAGACACAAGAACCTGCTGTGCCAGGGCCACCTCTGGTGATCATTGCATTCTCAATATCCTGCTGGGCCTGGGCCACCACTGGTGATCAGTCCAGACACAAGAACCTGCTGGGCCAGGGCCACCACTGGTGATCAGTGCAGACACGAGAACCTGCAGGGCCAGGGCCAACACTGGTGATCAGTGCAGACACAAGAACCTGCAGGGCATGGGCCACCACTGGTGATCAGTCCAGACACAAGAACCTGCAGGGCATGGGTCACCACTGGTGATCAGTCCAGACACAAGAACCTGCAGGGCATGGGTCACCACTGGTGATCAGTCCAGACACAAGAACCTGCAGGGCCAGGGCCACCACTGGTGAACAGTGCAGACACCAGAACCTGCAGGGACTGGGGCACCACTGGGGATCAGTGCAGACACAAGAACCTGCAGGGCATGGGCCACAACTGGTGATCAGTGCAGACACAAGAACTTGCAGGGCCAGGGCCAACACTGGTGAACAGTGCAGACACAACAACCCGCAGGGCCAGGGCCACCTCTGGTGATCAGTAAAGACACAAGATTCTGCTTGGCATGGTTCTCCTCTGGTGATCAGTCCAGACACAAGAACCTGCAGGGCATGGGTCACCACTGGTGATCAGTCCAGACACAAGAACCTGCAGGCCAGGGCCACCACTGGTGATCAGTGCAGACACAAGAACCTGCAAGGCATGGGCCACCACTGGTGATCAGTGCAGACACAAGAACCTGCAAGGCATGGGCCACCACTGGTGATCAGTGCAGACACAAGAACCTACAGGGCATGGGCCACAACTGGTGATCAGTGCAGACACAAGAACCTGCAGGGTCTGGGCCACCACTGGTGATCAGTGTAGACACAAGAACCTGCAGGGTCTGGGCCACCACTGGTGAACAGTGCAGACACAAGAACCTGCAGGGCATGGGCCACCACTGGTGAACAGTCCAGACACAAGAACCTTGAGGGCAATGGCCTCCACTGGTGATCAGTGCAGACACAATGATATGCAGGGCCAGGGCCACCACTGGTGAATAGTCCAGACTCTAGAACCTGCAGGGCATGGGCCACCACTGGTGAACAGTTCAGACTCAAGAACCTGCAGGGCTTGGGCCACCAGTGGTGAACAGTGCAGACACAAGAACCTGCAGGGCCAGGGACACCACTGGTGATCAGTGCAGACACAAGAACCTGCATGGAATGGGCCACCACTGGTGATCAGTGCAGACACAAGAACCTGCAGGGCATGGGCCACCACTTGTGAACAGTCCAGACACAAGAACCTTGAGGGCAATGGCCTCCACTGGTGATCAGTATAGACAAAAGGATCTGCAGGGCCTGGTCCACCACTGGTGAACAGTGCAGACACAAGAACCTGCAGGGCATGGGCCACCACTGGAGAACAGTGCAGACACCAGAACCTGCAGGGCAATGGCCACCACTGGTGAACAGTCCAGACACAAGAACCTGCAGGGCAATGGCCACCACTGGTGAACAGTCCAGACACAAGAACCTGAAGGGCCAGGGCCACCACTGGTGATCAGTGCAGACACAAGAACCTGCAGGGCCAGGGCCACCACTGGTGATCAGTGCAGACACAAGAACCTGCAGGGCCAGGGCCACCACTGGTGATCAGTGCAGACACAAGAACCTGCAGGGCCAGGGCCACCACTGGATACCAGTGCAGACACAAGAACCTGCAGGGCCAGGGCCAACACTGGTGATCAGTACAGACACAAGAACCTGCAGGGCCAGGGCCAACACTGGTGATCAGTGCAGATACAAGAACCTGAAGGGCCAACACTGGTGATCAGTACAGACACAAGAACCTGCAGGGCCAACACTGGTGATCAGTACAGACACAAGAACCTGCAGGGCATGGGTCACCACTGGGGATCAGTGCAGACACAAGAACCTGCAGGGCCAGGGCCACCACTGGGGATCAGTGCAGACACAAGAACCTGCAGGGCATGGGTCACCACTGGGGATCAGTGCAGACACAAGAACCTGCAGGGCCTGGGTCACCACTGGGGATCAGTGCAGACAAGAACCTGCAGGGCCTGGGTACACCACTGGGGATCAGTGCAGACACAAGAACCTGCAGGGTATGGGCCACCACTGGTGAACAGTGCAGACACAAGAACCTGCAGGGCATGGGCCACCACTGGGGAACAATGCAGACACAAGAACGTGCAGGGCAATGGGCACCACTGGTGATCAGTGCAGACACAAGAACCTGCAGGGCAAGGGGCACCAGTGGTGATCAGTGCAAACACAGGAACCTGCAGGGCATGGGCCACCACTGGTGAACAGTCCAGACACAAGAACCTGCAGAGCCAGGGCCAACACTGGTGATCAGTGCAGACACAAGTACCTGCAGGGCATGGGCCACCACTGGTGATCAGTGGAGACACAAGAAGCTGCAGGGTATGGGTCACCACTGGGGAACAGTGCAGACACAAGAACTTGCAGGGCATGGGCCACCACTGGTGAACAGAGCAGACACAAGAACCTGCAGGGCAAGGGTCACCACTGGTGAACAGGGCAGACACAAGAACCTGCAGGGCCAGGGCCACCACTGGTGAGCAGCGCAGACACAAGAACCTGCAGGGCATGGGCCACCACTGGGGATCAGTGCAGACACAAGAACCTGCAGGGCATGGGTCACCACTGGTGATCAGTGCAGACACAAGAACCTGCAGGGCAATGGTCACCACTGGTGATCAGTACAGACACAAGAACCTGCAGGGCCAGGGCCACCACTGGAGAACAGTGCAGACACAAGAACCTGCAGGCCAGGGCCACCACTGGATACCAGTGCAGACACAAGAACCAACCTGCAGGGCATGGGCCACCACTGGAGAACAGTGCAGACACAAGAACCAACCTGCAGGGCATGGGCCACCACTGGTGAACAGATTAGACACAAGAACCAGCAGGGCCAGGGCCTCCACTGGTGATCAGCGCAGACACAAGAAGCTGCAGGGCCAGGGCCACCACTGGTGATCAGTACAGACACAAGAACCTGCAGGGTATTGGTCACTACTGGAGAACAGTGCAGACACAAGAACCTGCAGGGCATGGGCCACCACTGGTGAACAGCGCAGACACAAGAACCTGCAGGGCATGGGTCACCACTGGTGAACAGCGCAGACACAAGAACCTGCAGGGCATGGGTCACCACTGGTGATCAGTGCAGACACAAGAACCTGCAGGGTATGGGTCACCACTGGTGAACAGTGCAGACACAAGAACCTGCAGGGCCTGAGCCACCGCTGGTGATCAGTGCAGACACAGACCTGCAGGCCAGGGCCACACTGGTGATCAGCGCAGACACAAGAAGCTGCAGGGCCAGGGCCACCACTGGTGATCAGCTCAGACACAAGAACCTGCAGGGCATGGGTCACCACTGGTGAACAGTGCAGACACAAGAACCTGCAGGGCATGGGTCACCACTGGTGAACAGTGCAGACACAAGAACCTGCAGGGCATGGGCCACCACTGGTGATCAGTGCAGACACAAGAAACTGCAGGGCATGGGCCACCACTGGTGAACAGCGCAGACACAAGAACCTGCAGGGCCTGGGTCACCACTGGTGAACAGCGCAGACACAAGAACCTGCAGGGCCTGGGTCACCACTGGTGAACAGAGCAGACACAAGAACCTGCAGGGCCTGGGTCACCACTGGTGAACAGCGCAGACACAAGAACCTGCAGGGCCAGGGCCACCACTGATGATCAGTGCAGACACAAGAATCTGCAGAGCATGGGTCACCACTGGTGAACAGGGGAGACACAAGAACCTGCAGGGCATAGGCCACCACTGGTGATCAGTGCAGACCATCTAATACTACCAGATCTAATAACTGTGATCCAGGGCAACATTGACTTTCACGGGGTTGGGACCCCATCACAAATTAGTGCACGGGCAAAAAGCCCAAATTTTCCCCGCCCCCACAAAAACCCCGGAGAAGGCGTCTGCTTTTCCCTTCCCAATTTCTTCCACCAAATAGGTGTTAATGGTGACCCAGTGAGCAGTACAGACAACACTCAAAGAGACCACACCGAACTATTCTAGTAGACGCACTACTGCCAGCTCCTATCATTCAGGGGGACGCCAATCAGACATCCGACCACCCCTAAACCCCAGTCATGAGCCAGGAACAGGCTGGATAGAGGCGGCTGCGGACACGTTGTATAGACGTCTATGGGTCAAATAGTCAGACACCTATAGCATCTCCTGGACCCATAACCCCCACCAAATCCAATGGGTCTAAACTGTACCAGATGTGATGCGGATGCAGAGGCTTCACTTACAGGAGGCGGAGTGGCTGAAGAACTGTGGAACAGGGGTGGCGCTGGTCCCGGGGGCCCCCTTTGGGCCCTGGTTTGGGGACCCCCCGCGGGGGGAATCCTGCAGAAGCTGTGGAGGAGGCAGGAAAGGGATTAACCCGGCGGGCTCTAAAACATTATGGGGGTAAGGGTTAAACAGGCCCAAAAGAAACTGGGGGTTTGGAGCAGAGTAAAACGGTCGGGGGAGGGCAAAATCCGTTTCGGGCAGACCCCCAAGGGGTGGGGTAAACACCGCAGGAGGTTTAGGGGGGAAAAGGAGACGGGGTTCCAGGAGGAGCCGAACTTTCTGCCCCTTTTCTAACTGCAGATGGAAAGGGGAGTTTCCTAAAAGCAGCAGAGCCTGGCACCGGAGAGGACGCTGAGGTTTGCCCTATGCTGGCAAATGGGTCACTGTTGCTGGGAAGACTGGAGGCCTGGGAGAAGTAGCTGAACGTCTGTGGAGGGTTAGTACTGACAGTCCCCCCGGGAAACGTCCCCTCGCCACCTCCACAATTTCCATCTGTAGGAGAAAAAAACCAAACATCGGGCATGATTTTTGAAAACCCAAACGATGTTTTACACGGGCGACCCGCCATTTTGGTACATGTGTAAAACCAGGACACGACGGGAAAGAACCATCAAATCTGGGGGTGCAAAACAGAAACGTGACACCAGGACATCTGCAGGAGAACCATAAAGACCCAGAGGGGAAACCCCAGCACGTGACCCCCAGGACACGGGCAGGAGAACCATCAAGATCTGAGGGTGCAAAGGGGCACGTGACACCAGACACGGGAAAAAACCCATCAAGATGGGAGGGTGCAGCCAGAAATTGACACCAGGACATCGGGCAGGAAAAAACCATCAAGATCGGGGGGTGCAGATAGCATGTTCCCCCCCGGGACATCGCAGGAAAACCCCAACAAGTTCGGATGGTGCAGATAGCATGTGACACCAAGAAAATCGCAAAACCAACCGATCGGGGGTTCCAGACGGAAAACTTGACACCGGGACCCCGGGCAGGAAACCACAAGATCTGGGGGCGCAACAGAAACGGACACCAGGACAAAACCGACGGGAAAAAACCAAACAAGATTTTGGGGGTGCAGACAGCACGTAAACCCCAAGGAAAATTGCAGGAAAACCCAAACAAGATCTGGGGCGCAGACAGAAACGTGACCCCAAATAAATTATCTGCGGGAACCATCAAGCCCTGAGGGCGAAATACAGCACTTTGACCCCAAAGGAAAACCGGCGGGAGAGCCAAAAGACCTGAGGGTGCAGACAGCACGTGACACCAGGACACCTGCAGGAGATCCATCAAGATCTGAGGGTGCAGACAGCACGTGACACCAGGACACCGGCAGGAGAACCATCAAGACCTGAGGGTGCAGGGAGCAAAACCCCCAGGAAAAACCCCGGAAAAGAGAGCCATAAAGGGCCCAAAGGGTGCAGACAGCACGGACACCAGGACCCCAAAGCGGGAGAACCATAAGCCTAGGATCCCGATGGGCACGTGACACCAGGACACTGGGGAGAAGCCATCAAGATCGGAGGGTGCAGACAGCAGGGTGAAAAACCGGGACACTGGAGGAAAAGCCTCAAGATCTGAGGGTGCAGACAGCACGTGACACCAGGACACCAGCAGGAGAACCATCAAGATCTGAGGGTGCAGACAGCACGTGACACCAGGACCCCCGAAAGGAAAAACCATCAAGATCTGGGGGTCAAAACAGCCAGTGACACCAGGCACTGGGGGAGAGCCATCAAGACCTGAGGATGCAGACAGCACGTGACACCAGGACACTGGGAGGAGAGCCATCAAGACGTGAGGATGCAACACAAAAATGACACCAGGACACCTCGGAAAAACCATCAAGACCTGAGGGTGCAGACAGCACGTGAAAACCAGGACCCCTTTCGGAAAAAACCATCAAGTTCTGGGGTTTCCAGACGGGGGCCCTGACCCCGGGCCCCCGACAGGAAAAAGCCATCAAAAACCTAGGATGCAGCCCAGCACGGAAAACCGGGGACCCCCTGCAGGGAAGAACCAACAAGATCTAGGGTGCAGACCCCCGGGGACCCCAAAGGAAAATCTGAAAGGAGAACCATCAAAACTGGGGTTTGCAGACAGCACGTGACACCAGGACACCAGCAGGAGAACCATAAAAGACTGAGGGTCGGGACACACTAAACAACCGGGAAACACTGGGGGGGAGAACCATCAAGATCGGAGGGTGCAGATAGCATGTGACACCAGGACATCTGCAGGAGACCCAAACAAGATTTTGGGTGAAAGACGGGCACTGCCCACCATGGACACTGGGGGGAAACCATCAAATCGAGGGGCGACAGCACGTGACCCCGGGAAAACCACAGGAAAACCAACCAAATCTGGGGGTGCGGGACAGACTTGAACACCGGGGACACCTGCAGGAGAGCCATCAAGACCGAGGGTCCAACCCAGAAACTTTACCCCCGGGGAACTGGCAGGAGAACCAAAAAGTTTCTGGGGTTGAACAGAAAGGGAGTCACCCCCCCCATTTGGTACTTGTAAAACCAAACTCCTGTGAAAGGGGGGGCCCCCTGACCCATAAAAGGCTGCACCTCACAACCTACAGGGGCTGCACCTCACAAACTACAGGGGCTCGTTACAGGAGAAAGCGGACCTCTTGTGGAGCCCAGGCCTCGATGGGGCAGAGCACCCGACAACACAGCACCCCCCCCCCCCAGGGGACAAGGCTCCTCTCAAACATTGTCAGAGACCCGGACGATTATCAGGAAAATGATAGTGGTACAACCCATTGTATCGTTAGTGCATGCAGTTGATTGGTCTATAGCCCTCCCTACATACAGTGCGGGACTACATGTCCTGTACGCCTTTCATGTATTAGTGAGGTTTCAATTCCCGTGATTGGGGGTCTTTAGCGGGCCCCTCTACAGTAAAAGTGCGGGACTCACTGTCCTGTACTGCCTTTAAAATGTTTTGTGAGGGCTGCAGTGATTGGGGTCTTAAGGGCCCCCCTACAGTACAGTGCGGTACTATGTGGGGCCCCGTACTCTCTTACATTATTAGTGAGGTGCATTCAGTGATTGAGGGCTATAGCGCCCCCTACGGTACAGTGTGGGAAATACATGTCCTGTACTGCTCTTAATTTTAGGGGAGGTTTCGCAGTGAATTTGGGGGTCAAAAGCGCCTCTCTACAGTACAAAAGGGGGGTACTACATTTCCCTACTGCTCTTACATTTTTTAGTAGGTGCATTCAGTGATTGGTCTTTTAAAACTCCTCCTAAAGTACAAATGCGGGACAAAAAGTCCGTACTCTCCCTTTCAAATTTTTAAATGAGGGTTTCAAAGCATTAAAAATTTGGGGGCTATAGCCCTCTCAAAAGAAAAGTGTTTGGGGCACAAGGGCCCCCCTACTGCTCTTTTCATGTATTCGTGAGATGCAGGCAGTGATTTGGGAGTCCCTTTGCACCTCCTACAGTACAAGTGCATACCCAAAAGCCCTGTACTGCTCTTACAAATTTTAAAAATGAGGTAAAATGCGTGATTGGTGGTTTTTTAGCGCCTCTCTAACGTACAGTGGGGGTACAAAATGTCCTGTACGCTCTTACATGTATTAGTAGGTGCAAGCAGTATTGGTGGTCTATAGCCCTCTCAAAATTTCAAGTGCGGTACTAAATGTCCTGTACTGCTCTTACAAAGAAATTTTTGAGGTGCATTTCAGTTATTGGGCTAAAGCTCCACTCACATTTTAGTTTTTCGGGACTAAATGTCCTTTTAATGCCCTTTTTCATGTATTAGTGAGGTGCATGCAGTTTATTGGGGGTCTATGGGGCCACTCTAAAATTTCATGTGGAAATACATGTCCCGTACTGCTCCCTTAAAAGTATTCGTAGATGCCCGGCAGTGATTGGCATCTATAGCCCCCTCTCTACAGTAAGGTGCATTAAAAACATGCCCTGTACTGCTCCAAAAATGTATAAGTGGGGGTTCCCTGCAGTGATTGGGGGACAAAAGCCCTCTCTATCGGGAAAAGTGCGGGGGACAAAAAGTCCTTACTGCCCCTTTTCATGTATTAGTGAGGTTCATGCAGTTATTGGGGGTTTTATAGCGCCTCCCCCACAACAGTGCGGGGAAATACAAGTCCTGTACTGCCTTACATTTTTAGTGAGGTTTCAAAGCAGTGATTGGTTTGGGCTAAAAGCGCCTCTCTACAGTACAGTCGGTACTACATGTCCGTACTGCTCTTACAAATTTTTAGTTAGGGGCAAGCAGTGATTGGGGAGTCTATAGCACCTCCAAAAGTGCGGTTTTTTTTTCATGCCTGTACTTCTCTTACATGTAAATTAGTGCATGCAGTTTATTGGGGGTCCCAAAAGAGCCTCCTTTAAAAAAGTACAGTGGGGTAAATAACCTGTTTCCCGTTTCTGCTCTTACATGAATTATGAGGGCTTCCCTGATTTCTTTTACGCCTCTCTACATTTAGTGCGGGACCCAAAAGTCCCTGAACCGCTCTTACATTTTATTATTTGGGTTCAGGCAGTGATTGCCGGTCAAAACGCCTCTCTACAGTACAGTACGGTACCTTTCATGTCCTTTTCTTCTCTTACATGAAATTTGTGAGGTGGGTGCAGTGATTGGGGAACTATAGCCCTCCCACAGTAGAGTTTCGGGCTACTTTTTCCTGTACTGTTTTTTAAAATTATTTGTGAGGGGCATGCAGTGATTGGGGGTTTTATACGGGCCCCTCTACAGTACCCGTGGGGGAAAATATGTCCCCCGTACTGCCTTTCATGTAAAGTTGGGGGTGCAAGCAGTAAATGGTTTATCAATAGCTCCTCCCTACAGTAAGTGCAGAAATAATGTCCTGTACTTCCCTTACATTTTTAAATTAATGAGGGGCATGCAGTGGAAAAGGCAGTCCCATACCCTCCCCACAGAAAGTGCGGTTTCTAAAATGTCCCTTTTACTCTCTTACAGAAATTTGGAGGTGCAGGGAGTGATTGGTCTATAAACCCCTCCCAAAAAACAGTTTCGGTCTACAAGGGCCTGTTTCTTGCTCATACATTAATTAAATGAGGTGCATGCAGTGAAATTAGGGCTATACTCCTCTCCCCACAGTAAAATTGCGGTTTCTACATGCCTGTAAATCTCTTACATTATTTGGGAGGTGCAAAAAATGATTGGTGGTCCCCAAAAACCCCCTCCTACAGTACAGTGCGGGACTACATGTCTTTACTTTTCCTTAACCGTTTTAGGAAAGGGGCATGCAGTGATTGAGGGCTATACTCCTCTCAAAATAAAATTTCGGAACTACACCCTGTACTGCTTTTTTAAGTAAAGTGAGGTGCATTCCCGTGAAAGGAAATTTTATATCGCCTCCCCAAAATTAAAAAGTCGGTACTATATTCCTTTTTTGCCTTTCATGTATTAGTGAGGGGCACGAGTGATTGGAGGGCTAAAAGCTCCCTCAAAAGAAAAATTTCGGGACTACATGTCCTGTACGCCTTTCAAGATTAGTGAGGTCATGCCCGTTATTGGGGTCATAGCGCCACCCTTACCGTACAGTGCTTTTTCCCCAAGTCCTGTACTGGGTCTTACAAGGGAAAAGTGAGGTGGGATGCAGTGATTGGGGTCAAAAGCGCCTTCCCCCAAATTTAAAAAGGGGGTACTACATGTCCTTAAACCCGCTCTTATATGTATAAATGAGGGAACATCAGTGATTTTTGGTCTAAAAAGCGCCTCTGTACATTTCAGTGCGTTTCTACATGTCCTTTACTGCCTTACATGTATTAAATTTAGGTGCAGGCAGGGGTTGAGGGCTTAGCTCCTCCCCTTAAAAGTATAGTGCGGACCCACAGCCCTGTACTGCCTTATATGTATTAGTGAGGTGCATGCAGTGATTTTTGGTCTAACCCCCCTACATTTTCAGTTCGGTAAAAACATGTCCCCGTACAGCTGTTATAATTAAAAAGTGGGGGCAGGCAAGATTGGTGGGGCAAACCCTCTCTACAGGGAAAAAGTTTCGGTACTACATGCCCTGTCTGCTTTTTATATGATTAGTTTAGGTTTCATGCGTGGAAATTGGGGGTTTTATCCCGCCTCTTTTAACATTTCAGTGCGGAAAAACCTTTCCTTTACTTCTGTTAAAATTTTATTATTTAGGGCAGGCATGGAATTTGGGTCAAAAGCGCCTCCCTACATATAGTGCGGTACTACAAGTCCCGTACTGCTCTTTCATTATTAGTTTATTTGGGAGCAGTGATTTTGGGGTTCTAAAAACTCCTCTCCCCACAAATAAAATGCGGGACTTATGTCCTTTACTGCTCTTAAAAATGTATTAGTGATTTGCATGCATGATTTTGGCCCATAGCGCCCCTCTAAAAGTAAAAAGTGGGTACAAATGTCCTGGGCTGCCCCTTTAAAATGTAAAAGTGGAGGTGCAGCAGGATTGTTGGTTTTTAGCCCCCTCCCCAAAAAAAGTGGGGGTTTCTACATGTCCTGAACGGCCTTTTATGTAAATTTTTGAGTCAAACATTTTATTTGGGCTATTCCCTCTCTACAGATAGTGCGGGACTACATGTCCTTACTGCCTTACTTTTTTTGTGAAGGCATGCAGTGGAAAAACGGTCTATAGCGGCCTCCCCAAAAAGACAGTGGGGGTACAACCTTACCCGCTCCTTTTTAAGTTTTTTAGTGAGGGGCATGCAGTGATTGGCAGAATATAGGGGCCCCCAAAAGTAAAGGGCGGTAACCAAAATGTCTTTACTGCTCTTACATGTATTGTGAGGTGCGCATTGAATTTTGGGCTAAAAGCGCCCCCTCTACAAACAGGCGGAAATACTGTCCGATGTTCTTAAAATGTAATTTGTGAGGGGCATACATTTATTGGTTTAACTAAAAGCACCCTTCCCCCCAGAAAAGGGGGGTTTTCTTCCCTGTCCCCGTACGCTCTTACATGTTTTGTGAGGTGCCCCGGCAGTGATTGTTTTTTAAAGCGCCCCCCCCTACAGTATAGTGCGGTAACTACATTTTTCCCGTACCTGCTCTTAAAATGTAATTTTGAGGTGCATGCAATTTATTTGGGGGTTTTTAGCTCTTCTCTTTCATTTCAGTGGGTACTAAAAAAGTCCTGCTGCTCTTACATTAATTTGTGAGGAGCATGCAGGATTTTGGGCTATAAACCCTCCCTACTTTCATGCCCGGGACTATATGTCCTGTACTGCCTTACATTTATTAGTGGGGGGTGCAGCAGTGATTTGGGAGTCCCATAGCTCCCTCACCCCGTTACAGTGCCCGGGACTAAAATGTCCTGTTTCTGCTCTTACAGTAATTTGTGATGTGGGAGGCAGTGATTGGGGTCTATAGCGCCTCCCCCTACAGTAAGGCGGGACTTATGTCCTGTACTCTCCCTTTCATTTTTTGGTTAGGGGCAGGGAGTGATTTGGGAGTCTATACCCTCTCTACAGTAAGTGCGGGACTACATTCCTTTATTGCTCTTACATGAAAAAGTAAGAGCCCTGCAGGATTGTTTTTCTATAAACGCCTCCCTAAGTATAGGCGGTAAATACAAATTTCCCGTTACTGCTCTTCAAAGTAATTTGTGAGGGCAAAAGTTTGTGATTGTCAAAAGCTCCCTCTACAGATAAGTGCGGAAAAACATGTCCTTGGGGCTGCTCTTACATGTTTTTTTAGTGAATCAGCAGTTATTGTTTTCTATACGCCTCCCTAAAAGTACATTCGGTACTACATGTCCTTTTCTGCTCTTACAAGGGATTAGTGAGGGGCAAGCATTTATTGGTCTATAGCGCCTCTCTACATACAAGGGGGTAACCTTTCATTTTCCCGTAAATGCTCTTTCATGTATAAGGGGGGCAGGCCTTATTGGCGGTCTATAGCTCCTCCTACAGTACAGTTCGGTAACCCATATTGGCCTTAACCCGCTCTTACATGTATTAGTGAGGTGCAAGGGGAAGGGTTGGCAAAAATCTTACTCCCTCTTTCAATTTTCAGTGCGGAAATACCCGCCTGTATTGCCTTACAAGTATTCAAAATGCATGAAATGAAATTTTTGGGCTATACGCCCCCCTACAGTAAAGGCGGTAAAAACAAGGGCCTTGCCCGCTCTTACTTTTTATTTGTGAGGTGCAGGGAGTGATTTTTGGGGGTCTATAGCGCCTCTCCACGGGACAGGGCAGTACTAAAATGCCTGTGTTCTCTTTTGTAATTTGTGAAATGCATGGGAGGTTTATTGTTGGTCTATAGCCCTCTCTACAGTATAGTGCGGTACTACATGTCCCCCGTACCCGCTCTTACATGTAAAGTGAGGACCCTTTCAGTGATTGAGGTCTATAGCCCCCTCTCTACGGTACGTTTCGGCCCCAAAATTTCCTTACTGCTCTTACATGTATTAGTGAGGTGCAGCATTTAAATGTTGGTCTTACGCCCCCCCCTACAGTAAAATTTCGGCACTACTTTCCTGTATGCCTTTTATGTTTTTAGTGAGGTTGGGATGCAGTGATTGCGGTCTAAAAGCACCCCCCTACAGTACAGTGCGGGACAAAATGTCCTGTACTGCCTTACAAAAATGCAAAAAATGCATGGACCGGGGGCCTTGCTTTGAATCAGACCTCGGGAGGAACCCCTCGAATAAAAACTTTATGTTTATTCCAAAAAAAATTCAAAAGGGATTAACCTCACCCCCCTAAAAACGCAACACACAACGGGGTTTTTTTGCCCCCGAACCGGCCCTTTCCCAAAAGATACAGTTCACAAAAACAAAGACTACAGAAAAAACACTTATTTTTAAAAAAAAGGGGGGTTTAATCTTATTGGTAAAAA
>JAODAL010025143.1:0-59211 GCA_025379985.1 Phyllomedusa bahiana
TTTTTCCCATACTCCCCAAAAAATTTCTATCTCTTCGAAAATCCCCCGGGTTGCGTCCCTTTGGGGAGTGCGCTCTGCCCAGGCGGCCATCCTTAGATTTATATGGGCAAGGGTAGGAGGGGTTTGCTAAGGCGGGTACTCTTTGGCCAGCAAAAGAAGGGGGTTTTGGGGCCTTCCCTGCGTTCTCCTTTTATCTGGGCCCTCTCATTGGCCGTTTTCCGGCATGGTTCCCCTGCGGGTACTCCAAATGATGGAGATCGAGAAGCTATGGTCGCCCCCAATCCACCCAATGCCCCCTCTGGCACTCTACCCTTGCCTGCTGGGCTACCTTGGGCCCTATCGGTTTCCCCAACAATCGGGAACCACTGTGGGAAACGTTAAGTTGGCCTCTTGGGCATCCCCAATGGCCCCCTTTTTTATGCCCCCCCTGCGCCCACTGGTTCGTCGAGACTGGTTGCTGGGGGGGGGCGGGGTTATTCCTTTTTGTGATTTGCCGGGGCTGAGGATCGGAGATTGATACCGTTTTCAGTCCCCCAGAGGATATAAACTCCCAAAAAAGTCGAGGTTTTCATTACTTCAGGAATCACATCTTTTGTTTTCTATGTGTGGGCACGTCCCTTTATCCATCCCCACCGATTTGAACGTATGTAAAGAAGCCATTCCTAGAGGCTTTTTCTCGCGCTCTCACCATCCTCTCAGACCCACTCCCCGACGAGCCCCCACCATGGTACGGGGAAAATGGGAATCGTACCTGGGGGGGGCTTCCCCATCGAGTGGGAAGCTATAGGGGCTGCGCCCAAATCTTTGATTTGCACTAATATAGGGAAAATTTTTATAAGATACTTCTTTCTGGGGACCCCAGTCCCCAGGGTTTTCATAATGGAATCCCCACTGCCCCAGTTGCTGGAGTGTCACACGCTTTGGGACGCTTCCCCCCCCTATCTTTTGGGTTGTCCCCATAGTTAGGGGGTTTTGTTGCAAGTGCAGGATCTCTTGACGGGTTTTTTGGGAGTGAGGATTCCCCTTGCCCCCCAACCTACCTGTTGAGTGGCCCATTAAGGGTCTCCTAAGGCGACTCTGCATTTTTGTAACTTCTAACGGGGCCAGGTGCTGATCTCGGGGGGGATGGCGCCCCAAAACGCCCCAGCGCGGGACCTTTGCCAAAGAGTTGTAGAGACGGCGTATGGAATACTGGGCCCCCTTTTCATGATAAATAGACCGTTTGAGAAAACATGGGGGCTGGGATGTCTTTCGACCCCGAACCCGCATGATTCTAGCCCCGGGCCCCGAGCCTTTCCCCTGTGGTTACCCCCCCACCCCCGACGTCTCTTCCTTTTGTCCGTGTGATTCCCTGTCTTTTTTTCTAGAGTTCAAATTTCTATGACTTAAAAATGATCTTTGTGTTGTTGAGTTTGACAGTGCTTTAAAAAGCCGCAGTCCTCTTCCCTAGAACCATGGAATATTCAATAACTGGTATTACCTGATCTTCCCCGCTCTTTATTAGATGATCTCTGTTAGGCTTATATGTGAAGTCTGGTAAAGTGTACATGTCTGCTTGTCCTTTCTATTATGTTAAAAAATGTAAAAAAATTTTTCATTAAAAAAAAAAAAAGATAGTAAGAAATTTTTGGCCCAAAAAAAATCTTGTTTTTTTTGTAAAAAATATAAAAAAAATCGTGAAAATTAAAAAAATTTACCAATTTTAAACTTCAAAAATTTTTGTGTAAGAAGATATTATTCCACTAAAAATGTTTATAACTAGATCTAGCATAGTCTGCTGTAGTTTGGATCATTTTTTAAATTTCTTTTTTTTTTTTTTTTTACGACTTTGGGGGGCTTAGTTTTTTTTTAGTAGTAATTTTCAAATTTTCAAAAAAATTTGCAATATACATTTTTTGGGGACCAGTCCAGTTCAAACGTGACTTTGTTTTCCTGTATGTTAGATACCCCATAAATGCCCTCTTTAAAGAAACTACCCCCCCTTAAAAAGTATTCAAAAACCCGGGGCATTTAAAAGTGTATTAACCCTTTTAGGTTTTTCACGGGGAATTAAAGAAAAGGGGAAGTGAAATTTCAAATTTCCCACTTTTTTTGCAGATTTTCAATTTTTATGATTATTACAAAAAATACTTTAAAATGTGATGGGGGATATCAATTTAATTTTGATTCCCCAGATTCTGCCGTTTTAGAGCTATCCCATAGGGCCCTAGTGCATTATTTGGCTCAACCACAAGCCCCAAAAAGGGGAGGAGCCCCTAGGGCTCTGGGGCCCTCTTTTTCATTACAATTTTTTTAGGGGCCATTTCGGTTTGCGGCACCCAAGGGTCTAAAAAAAAATAAACCCCCCTAAAAATACCCCATTTGGAAACACCCCCATTAAGGAAAATATACCCGGGGGTGTAGTGAGCTATCGCCCCCACAGGGTGTGTCACAAAATTTTTTAGCATTGGCTGTGAAAATGGAAAAAAAATTTTTTTCCAAAAATCTCTTTTTTTGCTAAAAATTTTAAAAAATTTTACAAGGCACCTGGTAAAAAAAGCCCCCAAAACTTGTTAGCAATTTTTCCCAAAAGTTCGGCAAAACCCGAATTGCAGGGTGCGTATAAAACAGGATTTTTACTAGGGGGCGGTACAATTGCAATTAATAGATTTTATTAGTTTTTTTTTTTTTTTTATTTTTACAAATAGAAATTAGCTCTTAAAAAATTGCGTTTTTATTTTGTCCTGTTCTGAGACCCAAAACTTTTTTAGTTTTCTGTATACGGGCTGATTTGGGCTTGTTTTTGTGGGATGAGTTTGAGTTTTTATTGGGACCCTTTATGGGGGCATAGCCGCTTTGATATTTTTATTAAGGTTTTTTTTTGAGGCAAATTTTTAACAAAAACGCATTCCCGGTGTTTTTTTATTTTTTTTTTTTCAGCGTCCCCGTGCAGTATAACTGACAACTATATTACCACAGTTTGATACGATTCGCGTACTCAATTTATATTTTTTTATGTTTTACTGCTTTTACAAAAAAAAACACTTTTATTCAAAAAAGGGAAAAAGTTTTTTTATTGCCATAGTCTGAGAGCCATAACTTTTTTTTTTTCTGTGTACGACTGTGTAGGGGCTTTTTTTTCGGGGTGAATCCCTTTTTATTGGTGTCATTTTTGGGGGGACAAGACTTTTTTATCAGTTTTAAATCCCTTTTTTTGGGAAGGGGAGGGTGAAAAAAATACTGCAAACGTAGTGTGTTTTTTATTTTTAAACAGCGCCACGGCAGTATCCATGACCAGTTTGCTTTTCTCTCTGGGGGGATACATTACGGGAACCCTATTTATATAGTTTTTTTTTTTTTTAATTTTGAAGCACTTTTTTTTTTTTAAAAAAAAAGTTTTTTTTTGTGTTAAATAATTTTTATTTCGCTGTCTTCTGGAGCCTAACTTTTTTTTTATTTTTCCGTATACAGATGTTAAGGATTTTTTTTTTCGGGATGAACTAAATTTTAATTGGTGCAATTTTTTCATTTATATGAGTTTTTGATAGCTTTTTTTTTTCCTTTTATGTGTGCAGGATGTACAAAAATCGCAAAATTTTGTGATGTTTTTTGTTTTTTACGGCGTTCACCGTAGGGTAATTAAAAGTGACGTTTTTAAGGGGGGGTGGGTTTCGCAGCGGCGATACCAATTTGGGTACTTTTTTTTCTTTTTTTGGGGCGATTGGGGTTTGTAAAGGGGAAAAGGGCGGTGTCGGTTTTTAATTTTATTTTTTTGTTTATGTTTTACTTTTTTTACTTTTTCACTTTTTTTTTACTTTTCCCCATGGGTTTGTAACAGCAAATTCCCACTGGGGAATAGCAATGTTAGTTGCTGTTTGAATAGGGGAAACCCGTGCACAGCGTTACTGCTTGCACGGTCACCATGGCAACTCTGACACCCCCCACAAAGCATTGACGCACCCCGACTACCCATGCTTTCGAAAGCATCCGGGGAGTCCCGGGAAGAACCAGTAGCCGCACTTTCGCCGCTTGCTGGGCCCGATCGGAGGCGCAGGGCTCATCCTGCTGCCTGCACTTTCATTATCGCACCATGACAGGCTGCGGGAAGAAGCGTTTAACACCCGGCCCGGGGTACTCCGGCCGGGGTTTATGGGGGCATGAAGTCAGCTGTAATTTACCGCGGTCCCTTTTCGTCGCGCGTGGCTCGCCCGCAAAACCCGCGCGTCGCCGGGACGTTGCAAAAGTCCATTTGGGGGGAAGTCACTTCCCGCTAGGGTGTAAGCATACGTCCATTGTCGGGAAGGGGTTAAATCTTAGGTGAACCTGAAATTCCTGCTCCCCTGCTGCCCATGTACAGTGATTGACAGTTTGTTCTGTACACACTGACAATCATGTGGGCCGGGTCAGCAGGACTTCCACTCTCTCTTAAGGAGTCTGACCAGAATTGACTTTGCATTGAATACAAAAGTGCCGTCTACCATGTTTTTGTTGGTGCCCAACGAAGAAAGGGTATATGTTTGGTACACAGGGCATGTGCCCTGTTGAAGTTTATGGTCCTGTTGCAGGCCCCACCATGGTAGCTGTTGGGATACATTTTTGCAGTAGCTCATCATGGGACCTTTTTTTTTTCCCCCTAATCACAGTGAAAAAAACCATCATTAACTTTAGAATCTAATGTGAACAGAGAAGAACACTTTCTTGTCTATTTACTAACTAGGTTTTTTTGGTCTTAAAATGGGACACAAAATATCAAGAAGTTTTTCCAATTTTCTAATCGTGTTCATAAGAAGAATGTCGCCTCACTGACTTGAATAGATAGATCGATACTCAGGTTATGATACAGAAAGAGCAAATGTGTGATTATTTTTTTCCCCTCAGGATAACAGAGATCAGAAGCCGCTTCAGTCATGGCCAAAAGCAAAGGAAAAGGGCAGAAACAAAAGAGCGTGTTTCACGTTGCAAACACGAGGAGTGTGAAAGCCAAAAATAAAGCGAAGCCCGTCCTGTCAAATCTGAAGAAGGTGAGTGGTGAGCAGCGGCTTCTCTTACACTCTATAGACTACATGGATTCTGACGTTTGTTTCATGCGTTTCCTTCTTTCTTTAGATCAATTCTGCAACAAGTGACAAAGTCAGCAAAGTAAATAAGGCTTTTACGGAGCTGCACAAAGATGTGGCCCAGATCAAAAAGTCTCCTGCCGCGGTATCAAAGGAGTGTAAGGTAAAGCATGCAGGACACTGCGAGAGAGTGAACTGTGTAAGGCTGCACATTCCTTTCTATACAGTACACAACTGTGCCTTATAGAAGGACACTGCTAATAGTAGGGTTTAAACAGCAGGGCACAGGGCTACAGAGATCTAAAAGGTTAACATTTGTCAGTAAGGCCTTGTCCCCACTGCATGGGTTCTTCCGTCCAGCGGTTTTTCAGATCGCCAGCGGTCCAAAAGACATAGAACATGTTCATTCTTCTGACTGGTTTTCGGACGGAAGATGAACAAGTCTATGTGAAGGGGGAGGGCTTTTCTCCGCTAACCGCGGAGAAAAGCTGTCTTCTGGCGGCCATGTTCACGGCACGAAAACAGTGCAAATATCGGTCGGGATTTCCGACCGGTATTTGCACTGTGCCGTGTGAACGGCCCCTAAGAAACATAAACAAGGTCCTGTGCTGTTGTTAAAACACAGCAGGGAGTGACATCACCATCCAATCAAGGCTGTAAAGCCTGTTAAAACAGCGAGATGGCTGGTAACCCAGGAAAGCTTGTGTACACAAGCAGGAGATCAGAACTGCTGTATCTCAAAGGAAGCAAAATCAGAACAGCAAGGTGTTTGGTAATAATCGTTATTTACCTTTGCCTACATGTGTAAAACTAATTAAAGAGATGGAAATACCCTTATAATCTTCACTAGAAAACAAAAGTCCTCCTGTTAGCTTTTTAAAAACTAAAAAATATTTTGCCCTCACAGCTGGAATTTTCTTAGATAGACTTAGCAGATTATGGTCATCTCTCAAATTACAGTGTTGATTGGTTCCGGGACGGCCATTTTAAGGTGAAACTATTGTAATTTAAAGACCGTGACTATAGAAAACAAGTCATTGGTTCAGAAGCCCCACAAACCTAAAAATAAGTATAAAGAAAAAAAACAAATAAATAAAAACGCAGAAAAAATCGCATAAAACGTACTTTGCATATAAACGAAATAGCTGCTGAGAACTGTGAGGGTGTATCACATGGCGTGTTCTGTCCGTGTGAACATACGTTATTAGATGCGTATTTGGATCCGTGTTTCAGAACCTAAACAGACCCAAACACTTATCTAACAATGTGCAGTGTGAGTTTACATTGCTTGCAATGTAAAACATGTACTGGCGTTCAGATGAGTGATCGCCAATCCGTGTTTACTTGCGTCTTTTTGATCCATTCTAAAATTGACATGTCATTTCTTGACCAAAAGATACAGCAGGCGCCCTTTTTAAAACTATAGGTCGTTCCTGGCACCCGATTGACGCTGCGTTTTTGGATGCGATTTTCGGAACATTTTGGATGCGTGAACATACCCTAAGTAACATTTTATGTTAAATGCAAAAGATTCTTTATAGTCTTGTTTTTAATTTTTCGGTGATTGTAATACTTTTAACCTGCCTTTACCTGTGCCCAAAAAAGGCTCATCCGACGGTGAAAAACAACACTGTACTGTAGAGAGGCCCTTCATTTTTATTATTATTTTTATTTTAAAGCGCCATTGATTCCGGGGCGCTTACATTCGAGGGGTTACAACTTTTCATAAGTCAAACGAGTACAGTGAAAGGGATAAAGACAAATTTTCACGACAAGGGAGAGAGGACCCCCCCCGAGGGGTTACAATCACAAGGAGGGGAAAAGACAGGGGTGAGGGGGGAGACATGTTGTGGAAAAAGTATGACAAGTTTAGTGAAGGTTAAAGGCAAGCCCGAAAAAGGGGTTTTCAGGGTTTCTTTGAAACTGGGGAAAGTGGGAGGGGAGTCGATGTGCGGGGCTGCCCAATCTAGACCCCAATCCTGCGCACTTCACTGATACAAGGAAAATGTGTTCATGATAATTTTTTGGGCTCAAGCACATGTACCAGAAGTGTCTGTGACTTGTATGGTGAGTGTAGTCTTTTGACGGCGGGCGGATTGTGTTCTCTGTCGGCAGCGATGCCAAAAGACGTCACTACTTACAGCGGGGGTTTGTGGCTCCTACTGCTGCAACTATGCTAAGAATGGAGCTGTAATGAAAAGCTTCATTCCTAGAGCAGTCTCTGTGAATGACCGGAAAGCCTCCGATCCCCACCGTTTAACCCTTTGATTGCCATGGTTTGTGACTGCGGCCTAATCAAATGGGATTCCCAGGGCCCACTGGGGCCAGACGAATATCTATATAGTCAGCCCTGGAGACCTAAGGTAGCCCCAGGGCTGTCTGCATAATAGGCCTGCTGTCAGGGCATGCTGACAGAGTGTAATGTATTAGCATACAGGAGTATGCTAAGACATTTTGAAATACAAGTCCACATAGAGACGCTTACCTTGCTGTGATGAATATCCACATTACTCCTGGTTCCGATTTGTATACTGGGATCTTGGTGGCGGTGTAGCTGTAACGGCGGTGAACAAGAATCAGTATGATTCAAAATGCGTAAGCTGAGTAGACACCGCAGCTACATGTTGCCACTGTGCTCATACTTTAAGCGATTTTTCTAATAAAATAAGTTTTTTACTGTACAGGTGGAATCCGCTAGGTTTATCATAATACATTTTCAAGTGTGTACTAAAAAAAAAAAAAAAAAAATGTGTAATAGTTATCCCTTAACGACCGCCCACCGTCTTTTGACGGCGGGCATTTCAGGTCGTTAATCTGCAGCGACGTCTTTTGGCGGAGTTTGCAGCGTCCAGCGCCGCAGCAGCGCTAGGACTGGGGCTGTACTACACAGCCCTGATCCCAGCACAGCTTCTGCAAGCACCGGGGGAAACCTCCACACCCCGGTGCTTTAACCCTCTGGTTGCCGCGGATCGTCACCGCAGTGCAATCAAAGGGTTTTCTCTTCACGGGGAACGGCTGCACAGTCAGCCCTAGGGATCTAGAGTAGCCCCAGGGTTGTCTGTGTATCAAGCCAGTGATCAGGGCAGACTGAGCTGTCCTGATCACTGCCTGTGTCTGACTGACACAGATTATAATGTATTAGCATATATGAATATGCTAATACATTACTAAGTGTAAAAAATAAAAAATAAATAACAGTTCTCCCTTCATGGGATTTAAAAAAAAAAAAAAGTGTAAAAAATAAATAAAACAAATTTAATAAAAAAAAATTGTGCATACATTACACACACACAAAAAAAACCTACACAAATTAGGTATCCACACGACCGTAATAACCTGTAGAATTAATCTAACTAGTTATTAAGTTTGAAATGTGAATGGTGTAAAAAAAAAAATGTAAAAAAACAAAAAAAATTGAAAATAAATTCTGCAATTATTTATAAGTGAACTTAAACTATTCCGTCAAAGTACAACTCATCTCGAATAAAACGAGGCCTCATACAACTGCGTCATTGAAAAAAAAAAGTTACAACTGTTGAAACGCAAGGAGGCAAAAACTAAAAAAATGTTCTGGTCATTAACTACTTTTCAGGCGTTCGGCTTAAGAGGTAAAAGGTGGAAAAAAATAAAATGAATATTTAAATAGAAAATTGAGCATACATTACATAAAAAAATTACACACTATCCAAATGACCGTAATAACCTGTAGAATTAATCTAAAAGGTTAGTGTAAAATGGAATAGTGTGAATGGTGTAAAATATAATTTAAAAAAAAACAAATGCAGAAATGTGCTTTAGGTTCATGCTGCGAAAACAAACCCCAAAAAAAGTTATTTAAATGTAAACTCAAACTACACCCTCAAAAAATACTTCGCCTGCATAAAACAAGTCTTCATACAACTGTGTTATTAAAAAAATAAAAAATTTACGAAGTTGAAATACAGGGAGGCAAAAACTAAAAAAAATTTATCTGGTTATTAAGGCTTTTGAAGCCTGGGCTTAAGTTACAATGTCTCGGGCAAGGCCATTGTATGTTGGAAATATTGTATTCTTAGGTCATTGTAATTTGAGGAACCACATTATGGGCATTTTGGTAACCGATAATGCAGGACATGATGAAGAGTGTTCTCACAAGTCAAACAAGAGATAACAGTTTGAACAATATTTTGTTTGCATGAATTAGGATTCATTGATCCGATCTAAAACACATCAGGCAAGCTAGGGCAGTTCCGGCTATATTACAGTAGTTAATGCTGTTCGTTGAATTTAACACATCTTTAGACAATTATTGGTTGGCTTATTTTTCTTTGACAAAAACATGCCAAAATTGTAGCGCATTTGCCATGTCACATTGAATAAGCTGTGAAAAGTGTAACATGATGCACCAAATTTTGGTGCAGTTTAAAGCAAAGTCTAAGGCCTGGTTCACATGGCTTATTGCCGGCATAATTGCGGGCCGGATTTCGCCCCGCAATTACGCCGGCATCCGTGCAGGTGGGGCGGGGGGCCGACAGCTCGCCGGCCCCATAGACATGCATTATCCATGGCGCGTATACGCCGTAAATAATGTGCATGTCACTTTCTCCCCCCGCGGCGGATTCGCCGAGCAGGGAGAGGAGACGTAATCCATAGTTCTCTATGAGAACTGTAGATTAACCCTAATGACTGGACGGATTGGAGCCGACTGCAGCGCAAATCCGGGGCGCAATACGGCTCCCAATTCGCGCCCAAATAAGCCGTGTGAACGAGGCCTAATGGTAAATCTATGTGTTTGTATCCTTCAAGTTGAGCTTTTATTTTGTAACATTTAAACCGTGTTTTTAATGCCCTTTCTCAAGTCCCATAGAGAAGCCTAGCAGAAAGAAAGAAAACAATGTCCCACCATATACTGCCTCTGAAAGACAAAAATATGTATGTAGACCAGAGGTGTCAAACTGCGGCCCTCCAGTTGTTGGGAAACTACAACTCCCATCATGCTCACTGTAATAGCTTATACAAATGCATGATGGGAGTTGTAGTTTCCCAACAGCTGGAAGGTCGCAGTTTGACACCTGTGATGTAGACTGTAACTCCTTAAGCCAAACGCCTGAAAACTACTTAACAACCAGCACATTTTTTTTTTTTTTTGAATGCTGCAGTTGTATGAGGCCTTGTTTTATGCGGGAAAAGTTGTACTTTTTGGTGTAATAGTTTAAATTACATTTTGTTTTTTTACACCATTCACATTTCACACTTAATAACTTGTTAGATTAATTTTACAGTTAGAGTTTTTGTGTGCAATGTATGCACAATAATTTTGTATTAAATATATTTTATTTTTTCTACACTGTGTTTTTACTTTTTTTTTTTTTTTTTTTAAATCCCATGAAGGGAAAACTTATTTTTTTTACACTTAGCATATATTAATATGCTAATATATTATAATCTGTGTCAATTTGACACAGGTAGCAGTCAGGTCAGCATACAGTGTGCCCTGATGACCGGCTTGTTACACAGACAGCCCTGAGGCTAGGGCCCCAGGGCTGACTTAGGAGACGTTCCCCAGACTCTGTTGGGTCACTGGGAGTCCCGATCACCTGACAGAGCAGGGGAATGCCCTTTGATTATGGTGTGGTCACTGACCACAGCAATCAAAGGGTTACGTGCTGGGGAGCGGAGGTTTCCTCAGCTTCCCGGCCCTTTCAGAGACTGTACTAGGATTATTCCTGTGAAGTACAGCGCTGTTCCTAGCGTAGATGCGGCGCTGGAAGCCACGAAACTCCTATGTCTGCCGCAACATCAAAACGTCGCTGCAGACGAACGACCTGAAATGCCCACCATCAAAAGACCCTGTATTTGGGGTATGTTCCCACAGAGCAGATTTTTTTATGCAGATAAACTTTTCTTCTAGATTTTGCCTGCACCCATTGAAGTCAACATAGAAAAATCTGCAGCAGATCTACTGTGTGTGAAGTGCTCTTATGGTGTAGAAAAGATGGATAGACAAGATGTGTGTTTTTACAGTCAAATCTAGGTTCTATATCAGACAACCCTACAAAATGGTCACTTAGGACAGGGTGGTGGGGGATCCATAAACATACCCTCCATGAGTCAAAGATGACGCTTTTCTTCTCTAATCCACAGTTCAGATCTCGTAAGGTAATACTGCTAACTGTTGTAAATGCAATGATGTGACCTTACTTTATTAATCTGCTTATTGCTCCATGTTTAAAAAAATATGTTCCTGGGCCAAAATAATGGGAACAAAATCAATATATTTAAATGTACTCACCTTCCCTCCGTTCCAGGTATGCATCTCTCCAGTCCTCTGTTTACAGTCTTCTTCATGGCTATAGATTGGCTGCTCAGGCACATGCCTCTACTTACATCACTGTTCGGAGTGGTTCACTTCTGAACGGTGATGTACATGAGTAGCATGTGATCGCTGCCGGACGTGCCCATTAGGAAGTAGAAGAATGAAAACGGATGACTGGAGAGATCCAGCGCTGGAAACGTGCACTGGGTGAAGGCGAGTATAGCGGGTTTTTTTTATTTTGCCCCTGAAGCATCATTTTTTGGACATGTAAAACACCTTTAATAAATAGGTCACATTCAAATTCTTTGTCATAGTAGATTCAGATATTCATCATTTTCTTTTCTAGGTTTCCAGGCCAACTCCCGAAGCCCCTGTTGATGTAGACAATGCCACAGACCTTTTGTCACAATTGTAGTCTGCTTTCATGTCCATCCCTTTATTTATGCTACATCCAACATAGGAAGAATAAAAAGGAGAATCTGACTCAATATATGTACATTTTATTGGAAATATTTCAAGAAGTACAAAATACAAAAAGTGGCCACACAATAAGGAGGCAAACAAAGAAGCTGGAGTTTATTACAGATCCATTTACACAACCACAGGTCTGAAGTGGAGAAAGTGCTATAACGACAAGGCACTTGAAAACGGCTCGGACTGGAATGTAATCAGACGGAACAACCTGGCAGCGAATCATGAAGACAAACGTATCAACCGTTGAGATCAAATGCTTTGGCACAAGCTGGGGGAGTGGGGTGTAGCCACGGACAAAACCGAAGGGCTCTTTCATACAACGCTTATGCTGCCATTTGAAAAATGCTCCCATCTAAAAGCTATAAAAAAAAGCCGTCTTTGAAGTTCACACCAGCATCATCACATGGCCTTAGCAATATTACAGTCAATACATTGCTAGTGTGCTGTTGTAATTAATCTGTTTGCTTCCAATGGAAGTCTTATAGGCGATTGTGTATGGGCCAGCTTAGGCCGCTATTTCCTTCTAAAAAGCAGAGATGATCAGAGGAAAACAGTAGTATTTGTCTCTTAGGGAAATTTTTACATTTCCACAACTGCTCATTCCTGTCAGAAAATATGCAGCAGACGACCAAGAAGAAAGCTGCATGGAAATGTATATAGTATTAGTGTATTGCGTAGGACCTACAGCATAGTACTGACACATTCATCATATCAAACAGAGAATGCTGGACTAAATTATGCAAAAATGGGAATGACAGTGTTAATTTTACTAAACTAACATGTCCTGTTCACTCTCGCCCCCCTCCAATGTCACAAGTCTCCTATCCACGTTTAGACGGTGACAGATATTTTAAGTGCTGATTCGATCCTTAAATGTACTATTAACTATAGCAGGCAGGTAGATTATAGTTCATGGGGCTGAGGCAACGAGAGCTGCTGGCTGTTAAGGCCCAGTGTTGCATGTCACTTTTCAAATGCAAGAATTGGTTTGTGCAGAAGTACAATGTAAGCATTGGCAAAAGGGACAGAACTTCATGAATGCAAATGGAACATAGGTGCAAAACACTAATAACAACTATATATCCTCATAGAAATACTGTTTTTTTTTTTTTTTTTTCCACAAAACTTACTAACCCCCTTAAAGCCAGCATTGTACACATGTACCCCACCATTGCATGGACTGCTTAAGAATTAACACCATGCTGGTATGGCAACTTACTTGGCTGCAGTTTTAAAAAAAAAAAACGGGGGGAGGGGGAGGCATGATTGGCTGTACATTTTAAGAGGTCGTCCAAGATTAAGAGAAATTGGAAAAATCCTTCCTTTATTCAGCTGCATTTAATCCTTCTTTCTTATCTGTTCTCACAGCTGCAGCTGGTTGTTTAGTGTTTAATAGCTCATGTCACGGCTAGGGTTGCAGCTCCACTGTTACTTACTATGGTCTAATGTCCTCCATGCTGCTGCTTTTGTTCGAGCCTCCTTGCTGCCCTCACCTCTCCATAAACTTCTATAGGCAGCTGTTACTTTTAGGCTATTTTCACACGGGTTATTCATGGCGTAATTGCGGGATGTATTTCGCCCCGCAATTATGCCGAGGGGGCCAGACGGCCCCATAGACATTCATTATGCTCGGTGTCTATATGCCGTAAATAATTGACATGTCACTTATCAGCGGAGACGTAATCCATAGTTCTCTATGCGAACTGTGGATTACTGTAATGACTGGGACGTATTCCACCCCGTATTTTGTGCCGTACTGCGCAAAATACGCCCAATTTTAAGCCATGTTAACATAACCTTACTCTCGGTGAAGCTGGTTTCCCTATTCACGCCGACAAAATTCCCTTATGGTACATCCACACGGCCCTGACAAAAAGGTCGGAATAGCCGACCGATTTTTATAATTTTTTTTTTAACCGTAAAAGGGGGCGGTTTCTGGCTATAGTTTGCATATTCAGCCGTCCCCCTTTGCATTGAACACGTTATGTTCTACCTGAAAACAGGGAGGAAGAGTGAACATGTTCAATGATTTTTAGACGATCGAATTTGGCATCAGAAAATCCTAACAGTGTAGACTACAGCTCGGATTTTCTATTAAAGAATATGAGGTGGGTTGACAGTTGGTTTACAAATCTGAAAACGGGCCGTGTGGCCGGACCCTTAGGCCATGTTCACACGGCTTAAAATGGGCCGTATTTCGGTCCATAATTACGCGCCGAAGTGGGCAAATTACAGGCTGAAAACGGCCCATTCATTACGGTAATCCACAGGTCTCATAAAGAACTATGGATCACGTCTCTTCTCCCTGCTCGGCGAATCCGCCGGGCGGGGAGATAATTGACATGTCACTTTCTAGCGGCGTATACACGCCGCTAGCAGTGATTCCTATGGGCCGGCGAGGTGCCGGCCCCCCGCTCCCGCCCACACGGCGTAATTGCGGGACGTAATTACGATCCGCAGTTAAGCCGTGTGAACCTAGCCTTAGTGATTTACGACAGAATCAAAGAGTATGTGGGGGACAGGTAGTTTAATAGAAGAAAGAAGCATCGTCTTGTAATTAAGATTTATTACAGGAGTTTATTTGCTTTTACTCTTCCTTTATGAAGAGTTAGTTTATGATTGAAAGTACACTTTAAATAAATTACTGTTAAAGTGAAGTTTGGCAGCAGAAAAGCTTTTGGATGAGAACGTCTGCAGAGAGGAAACACTGAAGGAGTGAACTTACTATGGGTAAAAAGCTTACATGACTAGTAGTGGGCTCTTTGCTGTGGACTTCCCCTAATCCAATTCCATTACACATTAACTAAGGAGTAACCCATAGTATTGCCTGGAACCTGTATCCAACACTGTGGTAATATGAGAATAATAAGAAAAATAGCTTTTCTCCCCCAATCATATGCAGGCTCCTTGGCAGGAGAGGCTAGAAGAAAAATTATGTATGAATAATAAACTGAGACTTAGGCCCCTCAAACTTACGATGTTAGCCATTTATCAGACAGCCACCGGACAGTAGATGAGGGGTAGGTCGAATTCACACACAGCTGATATATTGCAGAAATTTCTGTGACACCCATTCCGGTGTATGAAACCAAGTTTTATTGGTGGAAGTTTCTGTAAAAATTGTCACCTGCAAATACCCTAACCGGGGGTGGGGGTGCTTTAGCAGAATAGTGAGGTTATACGAGTTAACTTCTTTGTACGCTAAGAAAATTGTACATATCTTCCATTTTTCCACAGGGCGGGTAATGGCACGGAGACCACCTCTGTACCATATGCAACTATCTGAAATATGTACATAGTAAGAATATAGGATGCACATGAATAGGTCATGGTCCCATAATGAATATGCACCCAAAACAAGAATTCAGCATTACTGCAAGCTATAGCAACGGTGCAGAAAGCATTCAATATAAAATTACCGAGGTTTGCAAAAAAAAAAAAAAAAATGAAAGTATCAGAAAATCAAATATGGTAACTGCATTAAAAGGTACGTTCACATGTTGAACAGAAAAGTGACAATTTCCTCAGCGACACTTCAAAATTCTGCTGAGGATTTTAACATAACGGAGGCTTTTTTCACCTCTGGTTTGAACATAGCCCTATTGCAATAAAGATAACACGTCCCTCCTCCCACAGAGGGAGCCGATGAACATCTGCTCCAAAGAAAGAACGTGTTCATTTTTTTTTTTTTTTCACACCACGAATTTTAGACCCATTGTATGGAAAATCCACACAGTAGTGAATTAGAGCGTGTTCTGACCACTCAAGTTAAAGGCCGGCTGATTGCACAAGGATTTTAATAAGGGAATTCCTGGTTACTTCTGTCGCATGAACATACGCTTACAGTTCCACCTATATTTAAATGTCTGTCTACATACAAGTTATGTACCTATATGGCCGACAGGCTGCTTTTTCCCTAGAGAAAAGCTGAGGCATTTACAGTAGTAGTAATGTAGGAGGAGACAAGAAATCTCATCCACACAAAGATTTGCACCGAATCCATGCAGAAAACATGGAGAGCAGATTTTACATCTGTCCCACACCATGTTAGGCCATGTCCCCTGGGCAGCAGTTTTGCAAACAGTCTGAAAAAACGGCCGCAAACTTTTACACGGGCCGCTATGGAAAACCCATGCAGCAGTCCCCACTGCACGGGTTTTCCCTTTTCAGGCCGCCGGCGAAAAACATTGTACTTGTTCATTCTTCCGTCATGTTTTTGGACAGAATATGAACAAGGGCAGGGGAGGGTGCACGCATCACAAAGAAAAGCCGTCCTCCCGCGGCCCAAAAACCGGATAAACCGACCGGTATTTGAACTGTGCTGTGGGGATGCGCCCTTATAATGACAATACACTGTAGATTCGTTGCAACTTTTCCCGATTGATTTAAATAGTAAAATCAAAATATGCTACAAGTTTGCAATAAAGTAGTTTTAGATGTAGGTTTGGATCTGTACACAAAGTGCAGTTCAACAAATCAATGCTGCAAACATTTTTATGTCCAGATGCCTCAAGTTTCATCTGTAAAATTGCATTGGCAAATTTCCCCATCAACAAAACAGGACAAATGTCCATGCATTTTTTCCCCAAGTCTGGTTGTATCATACCTGGAAAACCACAATACAACTGCACCGTGTAAATAACGCCTTAACAGGCTTGGATGGTATATCAATAAAATATTGCCATCAAAGTCTAATAGAAGTGATTCCCACAGGTAGGACCCCAAGCTAACTGAGGAAGGGGCCCCCAAAAGTCCCACTTCAGAATGGAGAGCTGGTCACGCTTGCAGACCACTGTCCATTTTGTTCTCTGGAGTTCCAAGTGCATTTGGCATTATTCCGAACTCGCTTAAAACTGAATGGAAAGTTAAGGTCAACCGGCTCATCATTTTATCAACTGGCACTCAAGGGGACCCATTCCTGAGAAATGTGCAAGTCCCACACCTATCCAACGTTGATTTCATGTCAGTAGGATATGCCATCAAAGCCTATGGTAGGAACACCCTGTGAATATGGTTACAAAATATATGCATATATTTTGTAAGTGGCACAGGCGCTTTTCTTCTGTCAGTTTTCTTCCACCAGCTGGTACATGCCACTGCAACCAGGGAGAGGCCAGGATGAAGGGGAGTATGGGTTTCATTTTCTTTTATTATTTGGGCAGCAGTATTTTAATGAATAATTCTGCAGATGTGTCTGGTCTAGTGTCACTCAGAGCAGGTATAGCTATACAAGGTCAACCATTAAGTTACCCTTCAAAGGATAATTTTAATGTTCCTTGGGTTACTATGCTCTGCAGGTTCATATTAGATTCTCCCACCTTCCTTCTTAATCAGCAACCAGTATACACGTGTGCTGCGGAGAGACTTTCTACTATAGTATCATCCAATGTTAGTAGATTTTAATGTATAACGTACTCATGATTCAATACAAAATGCAACATTTAAAAGATGTATATAAGAAAAGTAACCTTCTCAGGGTAATGACATCAGTCCAGCTTTCCTGGTTTCAGCTTGTAGAGCTTTAGGTACACTTTCGCTCAGAGCATGTCTACTCCATTGACATCCGACTCCTTCCACCTGCTACGTTTCGTGGGAATGCCCCCTTTGTCAAGCGGAAACCAGGAAAGCTGGACTGATATCATTATCCTGAGAAGGTTACTTTTTGTATATACACATCTATTAAATGTTGCATTTTGTACTGAATCATGAATACTTTATACATTAAAATCTACTAACATTGGATAGCTATACAAGGGGAAATATGGTACATAATTTTCCACAAATATGCTAAATGCTGTTGAAATGGTAAAAAGGATATAATGAAAAATATCATTTTAAAAAAAAAAAAAAAAACACACACCCAACACTACACCTAGCCCATTCCTCATCTGGCTCCTTATCTTGTAACTCTAAACAACCCACGTTTGTGATGTTTGATGCTTAATGGCAGGTCCCCTAATAAAATTAACAGTGCAAAAAAGCCCTGTAGTGCCTAGTACTTCTTTAGATTACTGTTAAGTGGGACCCTTCTAAAATCAGTAGTTACCAGAAAGATCAGGTCACTATTATAGACTGTCAAGACTCATTGAAAGCCTAAGTGCTGCTTTGCATACTATACACATGAATGACGGCTTTCCCTGTATGGCTCCTTGGGTCTGGATCCTGCATGTCTCTTGTGCTGAAGCATAGACCCCTGGTTTGCTGTAGGATTTCAGAAAGCATTCAGATTTTACATAATTAAAACATAAGTGTGGACCTCATTTATGAACTGTGTGTTGCCCATAGCAACAAAACTATAGAGCGCAGCATACATTTTTCATTGATCTGTAAAAATGAAAGGCAAGCTCTAATTGGTTGCTATGGGCAACAAGGACATTTACATTTTTCATAAAGGAGGCCCTATATATCTTCAAGCTGTGTCTTCTCAATACTGTACAATGCTGCCTTAGGAGAAAGGGACCACCACTGGGTGCCATGGTGCAGCTGGGTGTCCACTATACAAATCAAAAACGTACACATAGGCTGTATGGACAAAACATTGAACTTTACTTCATTTTTATAGATTGGTGTATAAAAGACATAGTTCTATGAAAGAACACCTTAGGCAATGAAAAATATGAAAAACGTGGCAGTACTTAGCTGTATAGCTTCTCCTGTTTAGGAGGTGAGTGATAGTTCCATAGTAAAGTAGGAGCCGTCATGCCGAGTTGCAGCCCAGTGCCGCAACTCAGCATGATCGGGTCCTACTAGTCTACTATGGAACTATCACTCACCTCCTAAACAGGAGAAGCTATACAGCTAAAATACTGCCCACGTTTTCATATGTTTTTCATTGCCTAAGGTGTTCGTCATAGAACTAGTTTTTATACACCAAACTATAAAAATGAAGTAAAGTTCAATGTTTTTTCCATACAGCCTATGTGTACGTTTTTTGATTTATATAGGGGAGACTAAGAAGGTACTCCTAACGGCTGGGACTAAAAACGTGTGCATGTAATAACAGCATGGTGATTGCAATGATGTCCACTATACAAAGCAGGTCACTAGAGCAAGTATTACAAATCAAAGGCCGTGTCTCCACAGCACTAGTTTTGGGTCGAATTTCTGCAGATTCTAAATACGGAATCTGCTGAAAAACCCAGCTGTAACCCATGCCCCATAAACCACAATAGAAAATCTGAGTTGTAGTCTACACATTAATTTTCTATTGTCCGTTTTCTAAACCGCTGGTTTATAGAACATGTTCTGTGATCCGCCATATTACGGAAATCTGTGCCAAAACACACAGTACAGCGACGTTGAAATGCCGTTGGATTTTCAACAGCATTTTAATATTGCCGTGTAGTCATATCCTAAGAGCTAACAGTGCGCTTGGTAACTACTTTTACTGAGCCAACATCATGCGCATACATTCTGTAGGAAAAAGAAAATTACCATCTCAGATTTGAGGACAGGCCTCCCTCTCTTCACCCATCCACACCCCTCAATGAATTCGTGCAATGCACTGGCAATTTCAGATGTTTAATAAAGACTTGGTTACCCACTGTTAGTCGCTGACTAAACTTAGGCTTCTTGTCTACAAACAAGTCCAGTAATTAAAAGAAACAATGTATTTATAAAATCTACTTCACTGTACATTAAAAAAATTATATAAATCCAAGTGTAAAAATGTGACGCTACTGTAAGGCAGATGGAGGTAGACAGAAGTCCAGAAAGTACGAAATAAACCTAATAATTTAGTATCTGCACATCAAACAGATCGCACACTCCTTCACTGTCGTCCAGGTTAAAATTGTAGTCATCCCCAGGTGTTGGAGAAAGTCGCAGGAGTGGAAACACTGACAGGAAGAGAAAGAAAATAGTCAGAAAATACTGCAACAAATGTACATACATTACACTAATAGTCAATGACCGGGTTTGAGCTAAAGTTACTTGGAATTGGGTGCTCCCACCATAGACTTCTCAGTAGGATATGCCAAAGTCTGATAGGTGCAGGTCCCACCTGTGGGCTCAGAATGGAAGCGGATTGTGCACAACTCCCCATTCTGTTCTATGGGAGTTGTAAGCACAGCCGGAGAATTGTGCACAAGCACAGCCGGCTCTCCATCCTGATCGATTCCCGAGATATATGCAAAGATGGGACCTGCACCTATCAGACTTTGATGGCATTTCCTACCGATAAGTCTATGGAGGGAACATGCATTCAGACGAGCTCTGATGGATTATTTTTTTTTTTTTTTAAACAAAATCAAGTTTTATTAATAGATATGCAAGAGAAGTAACATTTGTACAAAATATATATAAAAAAATAAGCACATATACAGACACATGCAGATTAGAGGTTTGTTATACAGTTATGTCTCATTGTTGGAACCATAACAAAGATTTTGCACAATGACTCTATAGAATATAAAACAGTTACTCTTATAGCATAAAATTGTAATCGGATAACAAGAAAACCTGACTGAGGTAACAACCAATCTTATAACAAAACAGAATTGTACTGTAAACTAAAACTCTGTGTGCGACTTTCATCTTCCCTGTGGGGAAAGCATACACTTATAGGAAACATACATAAGCAGTATAAACTACAGAATGACAATCTGGAGCTCAGAGTGGCGCCACCAGCATGGGTGAGCAGGAGCATACCCCAAGGCTGCCAACAAACACCCAGGAAAAAGAAACCCTGCCGAGTACATCTAAGTTACATAGGGAATGGCCAAGGCCGTATGTGTGAAGTCAATCCAGTCTTGCCAAATCTTAACAAATTTGTCTGGGCACCCACGATGCAAGTAAATATACTTCTTAAAAGGAAGAGTGGCATTTACAGATTTTATCCAATCCTGTAGGTCGGGAGTATAAGAGGACAGCCAGTGCCAAGCTATAGTTTTCCTGGCATTAAACAGAAGTTCAGTAAGACCTGTGCGTATCCCCGGGGCTGGGTATTCCTCCGGGTCCAAGTATAATACATACTTTTTGGGTCATCTGGTACAAGGCAGCCCATTTTATTCAAAAACCTGAGAATTTGCTGCCAAAAACTCTGGACTCTAGGACAAGCCCATAATAAGTGAAAAATGGTACCGGGGACAGAAAGACATCAGGAAACATCAGTTTTGAATTTTTGTAAACGCGTGGTAGTATAGTATGCTCGGTGCAATATGTACAATTGGGTTACTCTCTCCCCATATTTTGGGGATACCATCTTCAGGGTTTCCAAGGCCAACTCCCACTGATCATCTGTTATAGGTCCCACGTCCCTCTCCCAAGTGCTCCTTTGCGCCTGAAATGGGTCCCCCAACTTTTTCTTCATCAGTATCGCATAGAAACATATTAGGCCACGTGGGAGGTGGTGGGGGAATAACATATGGGGTATAGGGAATTCTTGAAGAGCAATTTGACTCCCCGGGAATTGCGTATGTAGGGCATGTCTTAGCTGAAGATATTGGAAAAAGTGAGTGTTAGGAATGTGATATTTCCTGGCCAAATTTTGAAAGTTCTTGAGTGTCAAGTTTTCGTATAACTGAAATAAGTATAGCACCCCCTTCCCTCTCCCTACAGAGCCCTCTGTTAGGAATTCCTGCATATTATTCCAAAGCGGGGGTAGATGCATCTACTCCAGTTTGGTAGTATAGTTCTTTCATCTGTTTCCATAATAAAAGGCATTAAGGATAGAAGGGGACTGATAGCTATGGGTAGGTCTAAGTGGTGCCGAAAAAAGAAAATGGTGGTGTATATACACCGGGTTCCAAGGTCTGATTAAAAGTTCCATAGCCCTTAAATGATCCATCTCCTGCCACCTAACCAGGTGAGAGCTGAGCCGCCCAGTAATATGTACGCAAATACGGGAAGGAAGCACCCCCCCCCCCCCCACCTGATCCCATGGGTGTTGTAAGACATAAGGAAAGGCGGGCTCTACCATTGTACCAAATAAAAGAGGGGAGAATAGAATTTAAAGCCCTAAATACAGAGGAATTGAGATATAATGGAGACTGAATAAGGACATCCAGGATTTTAGGAAAAAGGATCATCTTCACGAAGCTAATCCTGGCCATAAAAGGACAGCGGCAGCCTACTCCACCCCTGAATCCTAGTGTGGAGATAAACCAATAGCGGGCCAATATTCAGGTCGTAGAACTCCGATGGGGATCTAGATATAGTAACTCCCAGATAGGTAAATTGAGATGACCACGGCAGAACAGAGGTTTGCTGCAATGGGGCAAAAGAGTCCAAGGGCATCAAATGGGACTTGTCAATGTTAACTTGCAGTCCAGAGTATTGGCCAAATGTATTAACTTCTAAGGCTCTCGGGAGTGAGATCTCCACATCTCGCAAATACAGCAGTGTATCATCTGCATATAAGCTGATTTTCTAGTGTAGAGAACCAATCTCAAACCCAAAAATTCTGCTCGAATCCGTGCAGCTAAAGGCTCGATGGCCATAGCAAACAGAAGTGGCGATAGGGGACACCACTGTCTGTTACCCCTTTGCAGAGTTAGCGAGTCTGATATGAGGCCGTTCACCCCGACTTTGGCGACAGGTTGGTAATACAAAAGCTTGACCCAGGAGATAAAGGATGGACCATACCCAAATCTCTGAAGAACCAGCCACAAATAAGTCCGTTCCAGAGTCAAAGGCTTTGTTTGTGTCTAGGGATACCAGTATCCTAGTCCCTACGTTAGAGTGAGGAGCCTGCATATTCATAAATAGCCGGCGCAGGCTCATGGCCGTGTGTTTGCCGGGCATAAAACCTGTCTGATCTCCATGCACCAGGGAGAGGATGACAGAGTTGAGACGGATGGCCAGGATCTTAACATCCGTCTGCAGGAGAGATATCGGCCTATACAAGGAGCACAATTCAGGGTCCCTGCCAGGTTTAGGGATGACAACAATTGATGCTTCACATATCGAGGCAAGATGCCTCATTTGCCTCATTAAACAATCTAAGTAGCAATAGGCCAAAATATTCAGGATCCTGTTTAAAAAAAAAACTATGGGTAGCCCATCTGTTCCAGAAGACTTCGCATTTTTAAAGGAGGCAATGGCTACTTGGATCTCCTCAGAGAAAATGGGGGCATCTAGATCGGCACGTTGCTCCGCTGTGAGAGGGCAATGCTACATCTCGTAAATATTCCCGTATCTCCACCTCAGAAACCAGGGTGTGAACATCATACAGGTCCGCATAGAACATACGGAACTCCTCTGTCACCTGTCTAGGGTTTGAAATAATCTCCCCATTAGGCTGTCTCAAACGTGTGATTACCAGAGGCTCATGGGATTTCTTTGCCATACAGGCTAGGAGTTTGCCACAGCGCTCGCCCATTTCGAAGAATGACTGTCTAGTAAAAATATGGTGTGGGTTGCTCGGTCTCGTAGTAATTGTGTATATAATTTCTGCCTTCAGAGCCAACCAGATTTTCCTCCGATGGATCCCTGATATAGGTTAGTTCTGCCTGCGCCACATCCTGTGCTAATGAGGAGCGATTTAAATCAGAAACAGCAGTGGAGCGTTCTCCCCTTACATATGCCTTAAATGCATCCCAAATTGAGAGAGGAGTGACGTTCATTAATCAATAAAAATTCTTCCCATTTATCAGTGAACTGGGTAGAGAGCAGAAGGAGCATAAACCAGTAGAGATTAAAACGCCAGGATTTTGGTTTGACAAGGTGTGACCAGGTTAGGCGGAGCGCCACGGGAGTGTGATCGAGACCGAACGGGATAAATAATTAATTACACTCTGCAACATAAGGGAGAAGTGGCCTATTGACTAGGGCCAAGTCTATTCTAGACAATACATTATATCCCGGTGAGAAACAAGAATATTGGGAAGTAGACTGGTGATGGGATCGCCAAGCATCAACTAGGCCTACTGCATCCACCGCCATCTGCAGGGGAGAGGGAGAATCCACCTGGCCAAAAGTCTGCCCCACATTAAATCTGTCTTGGATAATGTCCCAGGAAGAATTAAAATCTCCTAACCACAGGACCGATGTATCCTGCCATCTTAAAATAAAAGCAATTGCCAAATGAATAACCTCAATTTGGAAAGGAGGGGGGATGTAAGTGTTGATCAAAATTAATGGCTTATTGTCAATAAGGCAGTACAGGCAGTCCCCAGGTTACAAACACTATAGGGAGTGTAGGTTTGTTCTTAAGTTGAATTAGTATGTAAGTCGGAACAGGTAGATTTATTAAATTTAACTCCAGCAAAATGTTTTTTGGTTTTGGATAGGCAGGGAACAGTTTTTACATTTGTTTTGCTACTTGTGCCCTTGTTTAGAAGATTTCACCTCAATTTCTGTATCTCGTGTGCTGCTGTGGCATGCTGGCACTTTGTTTTTATGGGGCATGACTCAGTCAGCACGCCCAGCCATGCCCCAAAAGTCTCCGTTTGTAACTAGGGGACAGATGTAAGTTGGGTACTGCCTGTATATGAAAATCTATCTGCCATGTTTGTCTATATCAATAGTATTCAAACGAAAGAGCACATTTTTATGGATTAATATCGCCACTCCCCTTGCACGAGAAGAATACTCTGCATGATAAATACATCCCACCCACGGTTTACGTAATGTATGGGTCCTAGAGCCGGATAGATGGGTCTCCTGAAGACATTATATCTACCATATACGATTTAATTAGCCTCATCACCAGATTACGTTTAATTGAATCATTAAGTCCCCTCACATTCCACGTGAGAGAATTTAAAGACGCCATGGTGCTTCTAGAGAAAACGGGTACCTATGATGTCTTTCAACTAAAAATGCACAAACATATAATTAGAAACCCAATAACACTGTTTCCCACCCCACATCCTGTCCCCAACCGCTGGATGTATAACCCAAACACTAACCATGTTATAACTGACAGATGGCGGAATGTCGCCTTAACCTAATAAGAAGCAGCCGTCGGTGCCGAGCAAACAGCGCTCAGAATGGAACGAACAAATATGTAGGAGGGATATTTTCGAGGAGGAACCAGTATCCCATACAGTAGATTACATATGTGCTCAAGAAACCTTGAGAGTTGAGGGAGGAGGAAAGAGGTTTAGGAAAGAGAGAGGAGGGGCGGGGGGGGGGGGGACAGGAACTCTCATATGAATGTAAAAGAAGGGCATCATAGATTAAATCATGACGTTCAATACAATAGCATTCAAGGCAGCGCCACTAAGAAACCCATTAGAGTGCACAGAGGATCCTGCTCTGATTGATTTTTACTGTGAACAGGATTCTGCAGCTTGTTGTGCACAATGATACATACAAGCTGCAAAAGCCAAACTGGTCAAAAATTGCAAATAAACCTAACTACAAAAATGACTTTAGCTCAAAATAACTGCATTCAAAAATATAGTTGCAGGAGGGGGGGACAAAAAAACAAACAAAAAAAAAAAAAAAAACCGGCATAGTGACCATTAAGAACCACCGCTGGATGACAGCGAACAGGGACCTGGATACTCAGTCCTTTGAATTGATTTACATTGCTGCAATCCTTGCCATGGGATATTTGTAAGTGAATAAATAACTGCTTTATGCATCCATGTCAGGTGCAGTGTTTCAGCTCACTATCCGAGCCTTTTTCTAGGTTAGTTTAACGACAAAAGTAGGAAGTCTTGTCTTTCGAGTTGGCAAGTATATAATGTGTGCATTATGCTGTCCCCAAACACATTCTTCATTGCCGTCATGAGCAAAAAAAAATAAATAAATGGCGATTTTGGAGTTAGAAAAAAATAAAAATAAAATGATTAATGGCTTTTTAGCCAAAGGTGGCATTATTTCTGAAACCGCATTTATAAACAGTTTGTGAGCTGCTGTGGTAAAAGTATGGCAAGTAGACAAATGGCACCATTGTGAATAAGCAACCTGAAAACTGCAGGGAACCATGTGCCACTGATGTAAGCGGTGAACGCCGACTAAGGTGGAGGAGGGCAGACTGACACGCTACAGTGGAGCAACTTTCTATCAAAATTAATCAGGGAGCTACCAGGCGTGTCTAACACAGTTTGGCCAACCTTACTGCATATTCGGTATAGAAGGAGATGGACATCACTACACCTCTGCTAACGAAGCTGTGTTGGCAGAAAAAGCTTCAATTCTCAGAGCTGTATCGAATTGGTCCTCTGCCGATTGGCAAAAGGCTGCCCTAGCTTAGGGGTAGATGAAAACCCTCCAAGGTATATAATCCAGCACCACTCAGAAAATCCAAAAACTATTTCCAAGTCATGAAAAAATGTGGATATAAAAACGCTACATGAAGTTCACACTTATGTGTTTCGGGCGTAACATGTCTGAAACACGCAAGCGTGTACTTTATGTAGCATTTTTAGATCAACTTTTTTTCATGATTTGGAAATAGTTTTTGGACTTTCTATGAGTCGTGCTGGATTATATACCATGGAGGGTTTTCGTCCATCACTATTCTAGCTGGTGGAGCGATGGCAATCTCCGCACACTGCAGCAAGTCAGATACACAGCAGATTCTTGTGCAAGTTCACACATGCGGACGGGTGAGCACTTTTTATTTTTTAGTTCAGGAGCCCTGTATTCCACTACACTACACTGATGGACCTTGGTGTGTCAGGCAAGAAACAGCAGAGAACATGAACCCTGCAACCACTGCAGAAGAACAAGCGGTTGGTGGCAGTATTATGCTCTGAATTATGTTTACATGGCATTCTCTGCACACACTCCTCCATGTGAAAGGCACTCTGTTTGGGTGTGAATCCATCCTAGTAGATCACATACACACATACATGCCGAATGTCGTCCCTGGGCTGGATTACATTTTCCATGGCTAGAAGTATCAATAATTGGTTGGAAAAGCATGACCAACACCTTTAAAGGGGTTGTCTCGCTACAATGATTAGGTTTTAATTAAAAGATCTTTAAAAAACAAGCAGCTTCGCAATATATGTTCATTACAAATGTCCTACTGATTTTGAGTTATCCCTGTTAGTAGTGCATCAGCTCCTGAAATCACTATAGCAGCTGACCTGTTGATCTTTATCTCCCTGGCTGTCAGTGCTGATGACTCATCTGTTTCTGAATACAGGTCAGGGCACAAAGCCCCTCCTGCACAGTATGCTTCTGTAGGGAAGGGAGGGGGGAGGGCTCTGGCTTCTGTGTCTGCGTGGATTAACCCTGTGTGTGCCTGCTCCCTCCTGCTCTCTACACAGATTGAGGAGAGCAGAGATCAGGCTGATATGTGGTCAGTACAATGTGACAGCAATGAAGTGTGTTACTATAATCATGATGTGTCTGTGGAGCTGTGACTATACTAATAGAACATCAGGGGGGCATGTGAACGGTTCATGCTCTGCTATATTAGTGACACATTGTGATTATAGTAACTCACTTCACAGCTGCCCTGTGTCTGTTCTGACAGGGTTTGTTTGATGTTGCTTGAGATGGAGATTTGTATGCTAAGCAGGGGGTATAGGAACACTTACATTCCCCCTGCTCTGCTATTAGCATACACAGCTTCACAGACCTCTCCACACTCATAGATCAGCCCTCTTCTGTCTCCTGACTGTGTAGAGGAGCAGCAAGAGCCTGCAGCAAACCTAGGCAGGCACACACAGTGTTAACTCCGGTAGCAAACTCCTCGCCCTCCTCCTGCTGTATACAAGTTATGGAGGAGAGCTTTCTGTGTGCTGAGGGGAGGAGGGGGAAGAGGGAGAAGAGGAAGACAAGAAGCACGCCCCTAAATTCAAAAATCCTTTGCTGCCAGAAGCATTGAAGTAGGCTGAAAGCTTGTAATGAGACAACGCCTTTAAGTACTACCCTAGCCTCCTAATTCCCCAGACTTTACCTCTATTGAGGGGGTCCCACCGAGTCTCAATTGGGTTATTTGTTCTATGGCTCCTCTCCAACATGCCCTCCAGCAGCTGTAGGATGAAGTCAGCATAGTTCCAGATACCTGTGGTAGTCTACCAGGTCATTAAAGAGGTTGTCTCACTACAAAGATTAGCTTTCAACCTGTAGGGAACACTAAGTGAAGACGTTTTCCAAATATATTGCGTTCATTTTTTTTGTTAAAGGGGTTTTGCCACGATGTGATGTTGACGTGGGATCCTCCAAAATGGGCATTTAATCACTTTTCTAAATATATGTGATTACAAAAATTGCAGTCAGAGAGCTACAGGCTGCCTTACCTGCCCTTAGTTACTTAAAAGCTTCTATTAGATATGACCTGACAAGAGCTGCTGGCCGGGTTTGTGCAGTGCACACTTCTTATCTGATGAAAGGGAGCTGAAGAAGCTTTCAAGGCACCGGGTAGAGATATGTTGTCTTTTGTATACAGATTCCACTAGTTGTAGTGTGATTATCCGAGTAGATCCCTGCTTTATCTGATGACAGAGAACATGAAGAAGCTTTCAAGCTGCTGTGGAGAAATATGTAGTGTTTTGTATACAGAATCCACTTGTTTTATTTTGATTATTTGAGTGAACATTTCACATGATCCCTTATGCACAGCTCTGTGCTCTGGCTGTGTCTCTCTCTTAGCTCAGCGTGGCTTGTTTACATTTGCTTCTTAGCAGATAAAGCACGTCCTGGCAAAACTCCTTTAAAGAGGTTTTGCCACCATGTAATGTTAACGTGGGATCCTCCAAAATGGGTAATCACTTTTCTAAATATATGTGATTACAAAAATTGCAGCCTGTGAGAGCTACAGCATTTCTAAATCCCCCTTAGTTACCTCAAAGCTTCCACTAAAACGCCCCGGGAGCTAAAGGCCTCGTTTGCGTGAACATTATCTGATGAAAGGGAAAATAAATTGTTTAAGGAACGGGGGAAAAAGTGCAGTTATGGGTGTGTTTTTGCTGTTTTGAGATCCACTGTTGTATGTTTATTTTTCATTAAGTTTTGGCGCCCCCTTTCCTCCTTTATCACCCCCTCCCTCTCAGCCCTGCACCCCTTCATGACTCGCGTGTTTGTTAAAATTCCCCCTGTGTAAGGGAGGGGTTTTAAAAAACTTGGTCCTTACAAATCCCTTTTAAGGAGTAAAAGTGTTTTTCTCACCTTCTTTGCTTTTCCTGGCCCCCCAAAATAAAAAGGCCCCTGTGTTTTCTCCCCTCCCGTTTTTTTCTTCTGTAGAGGGATTGCATCACACAGGTCAGGCAGCACAGAATGCAGGCATGAGAGTTTGTGTTTATTGTCTTTCAGACAAAAGCCTAATTACTGCTGTTATTTAATCAAAGTTTCCCTGGCCCCCTGCATAGATTTACTAATTAGCAGGGCCCGAATGATGGAGCAATATGCAATTACAGCGTTGACCGGGGAAGGGTGAGAGCCAAGCAGCTTATTTCATTCATTCATCCTAAAAAACCCCTGAGTGAGACACCCCTTTAAGCCCCTCAAAGGTCCGTTGCTGGTTTGTTCAATTTTTTTACTTAAAACCCCCAAACCTTACCCCAACAGACCTTTCTTAGCCTTGGAATAGTGAAAGTGCACTATCATTTTAAACCCAAGGAAAAGGGAACATTCTGAGAATGTTAAAGTTTTGTGAAAGTTTCAGCAACCTGTGGCTTGCCCGTGAGCAATCCATATTCGGGGCAAATCCTACGTCAAAACCCCTAAAGAAGCTTTTTGTATTTTCTAAAAAATTTGGACTTCGGTTCCATATCTGTAAAAACATTTTTAAAGCTGCCAGACTTAAACGTGGTCCAAATCGGCGTCCTTTTCCTATTTTTTAAATCTAAAATGGGCCCAAATCAGGCCTTCATGGGTCCCCGACCTCCATTATTCAGAGAGAAAAAAATAAAAAACCCCCCCAACCTGCAAAGTGCCCTTCTTATGAAGCCTGTGAGGTGGGGGGGAAAAAAAACCCAAAATGAAGCACCCCTTTCCATTAGGGTTAAAAAAAATGTCCCAAGTTAACTTGTTTCTGCAACAAAAACTTTCTAAAAAACGTATGCAAACCTGGGGGCCCCTGGTCTGTGGGGTGTCTGTTTTTTTTTAAAGGTGCCGCAGCCCTGCAGGGCACCCAGGTTTGTAGTTTTTTCGAAATTTTTTGTGTGCGAAAACACGTTATACTTTGGGGTAATTGATTTTTTCCCTTTTGGGAAAAAAGGGGGGTTCCATTTTGGGTTTCTGTCCCCGCCCACTTCAAGGTGCTAAAAGGGGCAGCTTTGCAGGGTTTGGGGGTTTTTTTTTTTTTCTTCAAAAATGGGGTGGTGCCCATGAAGGCCTGATTGCTCGATTGAGAGGTAAGATTGGTAGGCTGCCCCCATTTTAGACCACGTTGAAGTCGTGGGAGCTTTTTAAAATGTTTGATCATGTTTGGTTGAAAGAGAGTTCAATCCTATTCGCTCACTATAAGATCAGCAGGATGTTATTTTGCCAGAATTAAGTCCATGTGTTTATTCCCCTTGTCCCTTGTGGGACCTACACAGGATGCACCACCACAGCGCTTTGACACAAAAGTGTGGTGTCCGATGCAGAAATGATATATTCACGCTTAAGTTTAGTAGGCCACAGGGGCATGAAAGAAAGTTCCAGGGAGGGAAAACCTGTAAAATGGGGACGCCCATTTGTTGGATTCTGGAAACTCCAAATTTGTTTTTTTAGGGGTTTTTAGTCATCTTCAATAGTGTGTACGAGCTTGAGGCAAAAAGGGTTTGTCCAATCACAAGGCCCGTGACAAGATGTCCATCCATTGCAAATACAGTTTGTTTAGATTTATACAAATTTCTACTACATGTGAAATTACTTCCAAACAGTTGGTGCATGATTTTTTTTTTTTACAAATCCTATTTTAGATATGATAAACTATTGGGGAGAAAAAGTTTAATTTTTTTTTGAATTTAAAGCAAGGTTCGCCTGACAAAAAAAAAAACAGTAGATAAGAGGGTCCCGGGTTTTAAAAAAAAGGGGGGGGGGTCTTTGGGAATTGGGAAACCCTTTTGTATTTAAATGCAAACTAAAAAAAATTGGTTTTTTTGTGGTTACAAAAGTATTGGGGTGGGTAGTGAAAGGGAAAAAATACCATCAGAAGACATGAGTTCATCAATTAAGTCTCCAGTTATTTGACCTAAAAAAAAAACACCAAAAAAAATTTTTTCGCAAAAAAAAAAAAAAATTTCTTTTTTAAACTTGGTGATATTGATGTCAAACACTGACTTAACTAACTGCATCCTGACCATAAAGGAAATTAAAGCGATACAGGTAGGCTAGGTTGACACTGCACGTTTTAATCAAAAATTTGTGCAAAAAATGCAAACTACAAGTGTGCAAAAAATTCACCTGAAGTATCAGTGTTATGTACAGAAATCTGCATCAACAGGGCATTTTCCCAACCCCCATACAATTCATTTATAGATTGCGGAGAGGGGGAACAAAATACACACACATAAGCATGTCAGTTACACTTTACATGTCATGCACTGGGACACCAAATAGCTCTACTGGATCCAAAAAATGCATCGATAACTGCAGCAGAAATCCAAGGTGGTGCCCATAACTTCTGCCATGTGTGCTGTAGATAAAATAAGTGGTGAAAATCTAGCCTTAAAGGGGTTGTCTCACTACACTGATTCATCTTAAATCAGTCCCGTTTTCCTGGTTTCATTTTGAATTCAGGGGCGTGTTTACTGTCTTCTACTCAACTGCAGTAGAAGCCAGGTCTGTAGCTATAGCAACCAGCACTGGCAGCCCATCATGAGATTGAACAGGTCTGTAGCTATAGCGACCTGAAGAACTGATGCAGCCCATACAAGAGGGGGTATCTAGGAATATGTAGGATACTGTTAATGCACATATATTGCAAAGGGACTTGTTTATTCAAAATATTTAACACAAAAAGCAATCCTTATAGTGAGACAACCCCTTTAAAAAGACCACTCCATTTTTCCCCACCCACCCTTCGTTCATTATAAATTGCTTTTAGGTACATGGCTGTGCCAGTAATTTTGCTCACCTGCAGCTGAATACAGGATTTCTGGCTGATGCAAGAGTCTGTTAGGCATAGTTGCCAACTTTTGAAAATGGAAAAGCAGGAGATTAAAGAGGCAAAAATTTGCATGGACACGCCCATCTTTTTGGTGTGACATGCCCCTTCAAAAAGCCACACCCACTCCGCCTAACTGCATAATGGCTTTGGAAGAAAGCCAGGTAGATGCCCTTATAGCCAGGTAGTATGCCCCCCCCACCCCCTCCCCCTTAGTAGGCCAGGTAGGTAGTAGTTGCCCCCTTTAGTAGCCAGGTAGGGCCCCCCATGTAGCTAATAAAAAATAAAATAAAATCCACTTACCTCACCAGGCTCCTGCATCTCCGATCTCCTCAGCGACGCAGGGGGAGTGCGTGCAGAGGCGCGTCACTGACCTGTATGTACGGCGCACACCGGCGCTGTATATACAGCGGGAGGAGGGAGCGATCCCTCCTGCCTCCTCCCTGCACAGCGAGACTCCGGGTGGGTGAAGCGGCCACTTCACCCGCCTGTAGGGCACCAGCGCTACTCTTGCGCCGCGGTAATTTAAGGCGGGAGGAATGCCAACTCTGCCGGGTGGGCGGGGGGGGGGGGACCCCCAGTAGCGGGCCCCCCCCCGCCAAAAGCGGGAGAGTTGGCATTTATGCTGTTAGGTCACATGACCTGCTTTCAGATTAGCTGAAATACAGTTTTTGATGTGGACAGGAAGTCTGGCTCTCTATGCATTCCCAGTTAGTCTAAAGGAATCATAGTTCCTACACGCTACTTTGGCGGATTTGCCCACGTGATTGACGCTCGTTCAAACCTCGGCAAACTCCGTCACGAACTAAAGGTGTGAGTTGTAGGTTTATTTTTGGATTTCCAGTAGTAAAAGTACTGTGGCAAACGAGATTTCGTTCCGGATTGCCGCCGGGATTGACGACGGCAACCCGGACGGAAAAAAATTAAATTCAATTATTTCCGGCGGATTCACCACTACAATGTTGTAGAGGTAAATCGTCGGGAAATCAGTTACAAATACGTGCCACACTTAGGGGACACTTATTTTGCAACTGTTTTTCAACTGATTTCAGAAATTTACATCGGAAATCCGTTGTAAATACGTTCTGAAAAAAGGCCCCGGTGACGGGCCTTAAAGGAATGATAGAGTCTCGCTTAGTACTCTGTGCGGTCAATGCCCCAGGGGCGCAAGAAAAATCCGTATCCAGCTGGTTAAGAAACCTACTGCAGCAGGTTCTAGTGCCGTCCAGAACAAAAGGGGGGTGGGGGGGTTTTTTTTTGTAGGTTTTTTTTGCGTTCTTTTCGTTAAAAGTAGGGTGGAAACCAGAAGCCACTCACCTTCTGTATCATCCAGTTTTGCCATGTCAAATGTATTGGTCTTGAGGAGATTATTAACATCAATTGGAAGGAAGTCACTGGAGCTGGCAGGAGATGGAGCCAAATCTGTTGTCAGGGGAGGATATAGGAGGGAATCTGGAAGTTCACAGTAACTGCTAATGGTTGTGTTTCCTTGCACCTCATCTATATTTAAAAAAAAAAAAAAAAAATTAAAGGAAGACCAATTAGGAGAAGCAAATAAACCGGATTGGAAAAGAAGCCCCTAATCCCACAAAGACAGCGGCTCGTGTTCGTTTTCCTTCTCCCCACACTGACATCTTCTATGTTAAGTGAAGGTAAACCAGTTAACAAGTCCTGGCCTCCATTACTTCTCCTGGCATCCCAAGTAAAGGAGCCCGTTGGCTAGCAAAGAGGCATTTACAGGGAAACCAGTTCCTACACGTTTGGTAACCACTTTGTAATAAACACAGTCAAGCGGTTTCGTGCTTTACCTTACATCACCACTTGGAGCTGATCACTTTCGACCCGGGATGTAAAGGAGTAGCACGTGACCTCTGCAGCCAGTCATTGGATGTAGTGGTGACGTCTCATTCGGAACAGATGAAGTTAAACAGAAGACTGGGGAGACCCATCACAGGAATGTAGGAAGGAGAGTTTTTATTTTGATTTTAGTGGTCTACACTAATATATTAGTTGTACTTTTCACTGAACAACTCCTTGACTGCAGGGCTGTGGAGTCGACAAGCCGATGCCCCGACTCTTCAATTTCCCAAACCTCCGACTCCCTCATACATGGCGCATGTTTAAGTGATAACTTTACTGTAGTAAAATGGTAACATCAGGCTGTTTATCACCTTGTGATACAATAATCAAGCTATTTAGGTAGAATAGACACTGACCAGCAAAAGGGTAACAATGTCTTGATCTTTTGAACACTTGTGGGTAGAGTTGAAGAAAAAGCTGTATTTGTATCAATGTCCAGTCTGCACCAACATTGGGAATGTGTAGAAGAGACCTGGGATCAGATTTTGGTCAAGATATGCTTGAATCTGATTCAGAGCCCAGAAGGATTCAGGCAGAGCTGAAAGCCAAAAGGTGGATTTCCCAAATACTAACAAAAATATAAAAATTAACATTTTGATTTTTAGAAGCAAAACAGTAACAATGCAGTTACAGGAAAGAATCTGCAGAACTAAGCAGATGCTAAATACTTGCAAGTCAAATTTATGTATAATATGGGTCAGATGACTGTATATAAAATGACAGTTTCATGTACAAAGCTGTACTAGATGGTGAGATATGGAGCCTGAAAGTTTCACAAGTTCAAAACATTGTTACCATTTTGCTTGTCAGTGTAAAATATATTTATTGGATATGACTTTAGGACACAAAAAAAAAAAATGTAAATATGCAAAACACTGCATGAACATTTGTGGAGTCTCTGAATTTGTTCTGAGAAATAGTATTGCCTCAATCAGATCCTGCATAAATGACCTCACATCTGATCTCATTATTTCCAGGCTAGAGAACGACCTCTCTACACTAACTTGGGTTGGGGGCAAATCGGTGACTACATGGGCAACATCTCTAACAATGTCAGGGAATAAAGGAATCGCCTCAGCCACAGTCAGTTTTGATGAATGGTTGAAATCTACTTCTTTGAAAGCAGGTGAAAAATTTTGCTGAAATCTTTTTGCCATGGAAGCAGAATCTTTTCCCCTGGGGCAGCACTTTGCCTGCTCCATGTCATCAATTACACTCCTCATGTGATAAGGCTGAAGATATGGGAGCAGTAGCACTGGCCGGACCCAATTCTTCTTGCTCTTTGCACTGCATCAAACTTATTATATATTTTGGGAGTCTGTCCAATTTATGACGACTCCTGCAAAATAGGCACCGACTCCACAGCCCTGCTTGAATGACCTGTTCTTGTTCGGGTACAGGAGTGTCCCCTGGTCTGGGCCCCTTTCCATGAGCCAGAGTTGAGATGGCAAATATATTCATACAACTCCTCTACAAGGAGAAGATGCAGCTAGCGGCAATTTCACCAGCATGAAAGGCCAATTTTATATTTTTTTTAAATATTAATCCCATGGTCATAGGCGCAACTTTGGTTCAAAAAGTGTGAGTGCGTGTGTGTAATTTTAACTCCCTTCTCTTCCCTCTTTCCCTTTCTCTCCTCTCCCTTCCTGCCCCTGAAGCAAAGTGGTCCCCTCTAACCCATCTATGATGTCTGGGGAGTGTTGTGGGGACCCCCAAGAGGGTCCAAGTGAAGCCTGTACACCAAACACTTTTGGTGCAATCCGTAAGGTTATGAGGAGTGGCTCTCGTGATACTAAGGTTCACGATTCCCTGCATGGTTAAAACTATCATAGTTAAGTAGAAATTCAATAGAAGTGAATGTCAGAAGCAGATTTAGATTGACCTATTCTAGGCACCGCAACATTCTATGCGATTTGAATATATAGTATATTACATTATACACCTCATTGCTATTTTGACATCACGGATAGTATTTTGTCATCACTGTTAACTTAATAGTTTGATAATTACCGACATTCAGGGCTGGACTGGGACTAAAAAGCAGCCCTGGCAATGAAGCCAGACCAGCCCACTTACAATATATCCCCTTCTACATGGAAATAAACATTGCGCAACGCAGCAAATTTCGCGTAACCCTTCCACCAATCCCCCCGTCAATTCAAAAATTTTTGTAATACACACCACACAAAGTGAGGAAAATAAAAAAACCCCCTTCACTAACCCCAGGGAAGTTTTTACAAACTGGGTTTCCCCAAAAAAATTTTTAACACCATACAAAATTTTCCCCGCCCCCGGAAAAATTTTAAACAAGGGAAAGAAATTTTATTAATCACATTGTCTCAAGAAATAATAATTCACTGTACCTCACAAATGTATTTTATTTTCCAAAATGAACCCCAGAAAATTTCCCCTTGTCCCCAGAGTTAATTGTATTTATAAAATATTGAACCAGAAAACTACTTTGGGGGGCTCACATGATGGGTTTTTTTGGCAACGGACGTGTCTTTTCTTTTTTGGAAATTTTTTGCTTGCAAAACGAGAAATTCCCAGGGGTAAAAACCCAAAAGCCTGAGGCAGACTTCTGCCCCCTACCTTTTAGTGCTGTTAGTGCATAAAACGCTAATTCTTTGTAGGCGCTGACAGTAGACGCCAAAAATACTCAAGTAAAATCAGTGTCACAAACAACAACACCCAATTTTTTCATAGGGGTAGAAGTAAATAGTTTCCAATGCGGTTTGTGGGACATCCAGCCTGATCGTCCCAGAATCAGCATTCATATCTTCCGCATGAATGTATCCTTTAGGTAGGTTCACACAGCGTATAGTGGGACGTACTGTGCGCTCTGCTATATGCCGAGTGCTTTAGAATTATGCACTGGCCAGTCTGTATTTCTAAAATGCTGCGGGATCGGCCCCATTCGCTTTCTTCTTCCCCAGCAGGGAAGAAGTGGCATGCCACTTCTATCTCCCAGCGTGTAGTACATGTCGGGGAAAACGGATGTTAATCATATCTCTCAATGAATTACCATAGTTACAGTCTGTACTTCAGGGAGTCTTGCAGCACAAGTATTTCCTAAAGTATGGACCACAAAGACGGCGTGTGAACATATCCTCATATGCACACTGGACAAATGTACACACACCTGGCTATTCATACAGTATATACACACACTTTCCATATACAGTACATACCCTACTCGCATGCACACACACAACGCCTTGCACCCTTGTCCCCTCCTTACCCATCTCCTGTAGTCTGGTGCAGTCGGCAACTTCTTCCTCCCACTACAGACAGGGGAGGTAGGGGGCTACTGATTCATTCGGCAGAAGCTTCTCTTCTCTGATGAGGGCTGAGTAAGTGGTATACGAGGGGATAGATAGAAAGATACCTACACAGCCCCAGATACAGAGTGTGCTGGACTATGAGCAGCATTCTGAATGGTGAAGCAGCCCCTGATGACTCCTGCACTACCAATCAGCACTGCTCTCACTCTGCACTGACACTTGAGGCTGCTACCTACTCTCTCTCCCCAAGATGCACAGAAATATAGGAGGCAAAGGGGTTATATTCTTCCTCCTCTGAGTGAACAGGCCTTTCAAACATTTTCCTGACTAGATTCAGTTCCACAAAGTAAAGCACATTTAGACATTTGGCAAGTTAGAATTCTGTGATTCAAGGTCGCTAAAACTACAAGCAAATAATTGGGCAAGTTATTCCCCCTTCCACCCTCGAGAAGCTTAACAAGATCATGTGAGGTGCATCAATTAAAGGGGTGCTCCCACGAAGCAAAGTTTACTGCACAGGTTGGCTCTCAGCTTGCTGCAAGCCGATCATACAGTAGAATTAGGAGGGAGTTGCTTGCGGCCGTCCTCCTCAATTACTTCTATGAGAGTTCCAAATATTGTGTGCATGCTCGGCTATATTCAGGTGCTTCAACATAGGTGACACTGACATGAAATCTACTCCCAATTCTGTATTTAGCAGCCAAGAGGAGTATTAGCCATTACGCAAATCACAATAGGCTACTTAATGAAAACGTGCCATTTATCATATGTAAATAGTATTCAACATTTACCATGAACACATATCCTCAAGTGCAAATAAACAGCATAGCTGGTGCTTCAGCGATGGATCTATTGACTGCCCTAAACCTATATGGTATGAAATAATGACCAAATATTGAAAGTTAAGTACTGTCCAACAACAAATTAACTACTGCAACAGGCGTAAGTTTGATTCAAAATGTTGCAATTTTTTCCACTTATGAGAATATGAATCCATGTTCAACTATTTAAATAAGATAAGTTTCACTTCTCATTAAGTAGCCTTTTGTGATTAATGACTATATATCCGGAGTTGGAGGGAGGCCAGCATCAGAAGGCTTACTGTTGCATCGAGTGATTGCCATTTGGGGATTTCTAAGTTTGGATTAGGCCATTAAAAATTGGGGCAAAACCCAAAGTAAAGAAAGAAATCGCACTACTTTTTAACCCCCCACATCTAAAATCCACACAAAGTTGGAAATTTTACATGCAGATTCCAAACCAACATGTGAACACACCCTAAACCCAGCAAAAAGATTATTACCCCCAAATACAAAAATCAACCTTTAAAACACAATAAAACATCTGTACCCCTTTGGCTAGAGTCGTCATTGTCCGATTAGATTTTCCTCTGCGTGTTTAGGTTTAGTCTGTGTGGACGGATGGCGAGCACTGGCTAGTTCAGCCAGAATTTGAGGTGGTGCAATATCATCAGGTGGAGGAACAGGAAAAGCAACAGGCTTCGAAGCATTAGATTCCTTATTGATCAGTAGCACATAAGGGGCCCCAGAACGCTTTTCAAACTAATCTGGTACTTTTTCTGTCCATTTTGACCCTAAGTAAAGAATTTGCATTAAAAGGGGAAGTCCCACTGGTGCACAAATTAAAAGACAACTAGGACACGTTGCAAAGCTCTGATGATTCTGTCATCCAGGAACAAACCCCTACTTTCTGCACAGTTCTTCTAGAAAAACACCCGACTCTGGGGGGGGGGGGGGGGGGGGGGAAAAAACCATAGTCCAGCAACGTATCAGTTGTATGGATGCCAGTCTGTAATTGTGTGTGGCAAGCAGAATGATGTTCAGCTACTTTTTTCCAAAAATACATGTCACAAGAGGGGTCTGATTTTTCTTTTCCTTTACACCCAATATCATTTGGAATCCATCTTCTGCTCATTCGACAGGGAGGCCGACATTGGAGCATTACTCCCTTGATTAAATAGAATGATGCAGGTTTAAGCGAGAGCACAGAAACCAGATCATCGCTACTAGAATATTCGGCAATGTTAAGACACAAGGTTATACTCAAACCCTTTCAAGGCTGAATGTCCATAGCAAAAACACACTTTGTGGAATGCCACCTCCAAGGAGGAAATATACAATATTTTTTATTCTTTGGGGCACGGATTAAGCTTAAATGCAATTCCTAAATAGAACTATTACATTAATTCTACAGGTTATTGTGGTCATGTGGATACCCAATATGTAGGTTTTTTTTGTGTGTAATGTATGAATAGTCTCCCACACTTTGTTTTTTAATCCCATTAAGAGATTTTTTTTTTTTTAAACACTTCGTAATGCATTAGCATACTCCTATAGTAAGACATTTCATGATGTGTTTGTGTTGCCTTGACAGGAGTCGGTATCCTACTGTGTTCCCTGACAGCGGTGTGGGTGTGCTGGTTTGGTTTAAAATACCCCTTTTTTTTTCCCAAAAAACCAGGGGGGTCAAAAGCAAATTGGGATTTTTTACACCAACAAAGGGCGTTGAGTTTTCTAGCCCTTTCCTATAATGCCGGATATGAATGTTTCATGGAGGCAAAAGGCAATTTCGAATCTCCACACGCCTATACGGCGCTCTCTCTAAGGAGAGACCTTCCCTTCCTGAGCAGGCTTACTATGCAAACAGCCCTGGGACTACTCTAGGTCTCCAGGGTTGACTGTATATGTATTCACCAGGGTAGTTGGGGTGCTGGGAACCAATTTGGGACAGGTAAAAAATTTACGATTTTTAATAAAAAGCCATTTAAAAAAAAAACCCCTTTTTTCTATGGAAGAGGTCTATTTCTGCATGGGAAGTCTTTTTGGGTTAAGCAAAAAAAAAAAAAAAAAACAACACCAAAAACAAATCCGTTGTTGCTGTAAAATATGCACCCAGTTGTTGCATATGGTGTAAGCCAGCACACCTGACATTGTATCTGGTGACACTGTACAGGCAGGGGAGTGACAAACATGGAGGAGTTTCACTTTGTACAATTATGAAGCCAAGTGGCACAGGTACTTTATCCATAGACCGTTCAAGTGCATCAGTAAATCTTCTGTATTGTGAAAGGAATGCTATAAAAAGGAGGGTATCCTCACCGTCTCTGGAATTGGAACCTCCAGTTGTGTGCCAGATGGAGCCTGAACGGCCAAAAGAGTGTCACCTAAAAGATGAAGCATACAAAAGTCAAAACTACACTTAAGAAGTTTTTACGGCACCAACATAAGTTTGCTTGGGTCCCCTGTGACCTTACATTTCTCTCCTAACCCCTTTAGAGTTAAATTAAAATTATGACTAAATGCCACCATTCCCCATCTGGTCCATGGTTCACTGCTGTTTTTGCTTTAATACCAGCATGTATATTTGTGCAGCAAAAAAGTAAGGATGGATCAGGTCTCCATTTAGCTGCAGCTACCCAAACATTTGCCGTCCAACAGCTTCAACAACAATTCTACTTTTCTATCCTCCTTTTAACCCTGTACTTTTCCTTATGATATTTTAGACTGCACCAATTATGCACAAAAGCAAATAGCAAAATGCTAATTGACAACTAAAAAGGTATTCCCAAGACATTTATGACATTGATAGGAGGTGTGGGTCTCCATCTCTGGGACCAGGGATCTATAATAAGAACAGGCCCGTGAAAGTCTCTGCTCAGGATGGGGAGCCGGTCAGACTTGGAACTCCCTTAGAACAGAGTGGAGTAAGGTGCACAAGTGCAGCCAAACACACTGCTCACCTGTAATCCGAACTCCCATAGCACAGAATGGAGAGTTGTACACAAGGACGACCTACCCTCCATCTCGAGCAGAGACTTTTGGGAGCCTGTTTTTACTATAGATGCTGGTCCCAGAGAGGAGTTCAGAGATCAGATATTTAGCCTGTGCAAAAATAGACCAAATTCGCTCCAGCTCGTCAGGTCTCCACTACCACTTCAGGCAATCTTAGGGCGTAAACTTGAGGCGTAGGCTTGAATTCAGAGCCCAGAGACAGCCCATGGATTCTCTGGGCAAAACAGACTATGTAAAAAGATTCTCCCGCTCTATAAAAATTTTGAAATAAAAGTAAATTTTTTTTTATATTATATAATATATATATATATATATATATATAAAATTATATATATATATATATATATATATATATTTATATTAAAAATATATATATATATATATATATATAAAAAAAAGAAGAGCTGGAGAACATTATTTTACATAATCAGATATTTAAGACACCTATTCATATGCCATAAATATCAGATGCAAATACATTAAATGGGGTGTTCCTATGAAACAAACAGATAATTACACATTATTTCTAATAAATCTTCTGAGTGAATGTGAACAGAATTCATAGGATTTACAACATTCACATGGCCCACAGGAATCAGTAACACTGGAGACAATTCATTGACTTCTATGGGAGAGTGTTGTGAGCAGTGGGCACACCCTATGACCTGTATGTAGATCATTGTGCATGGAGTGGAAGGAGGCATATGGATTGTGATATATTATATATCCATCTATCACTGGTAAACCGTGAGGTTAATGAGAAGATAAGGAAGCGAAATCCTAATTTGACTAGTCACATCACTGATGCAAATAATATATATATATGTCATTAACAAATCCAAACCTACCATTAAAGCAACTGCAAAGGTCGTCGTGGGTTACAAAAGAAAACGTATGGCTGTATTAAGGAATACAACAATAAATCTGCATTAGCATAGCTCTCAGAGCCCGTCTGTGACCGAAAGCTTATGTTCAAACAGGCGAGATCTGCTGTATGCTTATTGCAGCCAACACAGTCAGAAACATCTGCATGCACAAATCCACAACGGTTGATCGGAACAGACAGTAGCCACAGGCCTGAATAAGTTAACAGAGTAGTAGTACATGTAGTATAGTGTAACATGAACAGTCAAAACAGGTGTAAACACCCTTATTGGGACTAATAAAAAGATAGTAAAAAGTAAAATAAAATTTTTAATTTTTTTTTTTCAAATAAAAATTTTTACAAACCCCGGGTTCTCACAAAAGAGGACACCCCTCACATTCTTCTAAATATTGGATTCTATGTTTTCATTGGACTTTTTACTGTCCGCCCAAACCTCCCCCTTTTGCTACATGTTTTGGGGTTTGTTTTAAAAAAACCCAATCCGCCCGCCCAACGGTACAGCAGATTTGTCATCCAATGTTCAGGAAAACGGGTGACAAACTTTCCTATCTCACAAAAGTGAGTACCCCCCTCACTTTTTTGTAAAATTGTTTTTCTCATGGGACAAACGAAGATATGCACTTATAAAAGTTTTTAAACCCTGGAACTTTTGATACACCCCTAAGTAAAATGGACAAAAGTGAAAATTTGCCATTTTCCCTCCCCATGTCAGCCAAATGTTAGATTTCAAGGGCCTCAGAAAAAAGGGGACGGTGTGTTAAATTTGGTGTCATCCCTCCACAATGGTCATTCAGTTAAACAGGGGTACCCTACTCAAAGAACTTTTGGGAACTGGGGGGGGGGGGGGGGAAAATTGCTGCTGTTACATAAAGATGGCCGAGCATAAAAGATTGCCAACACATGAAACGACTGCAGCACGGGGGGCGAAGACCAACAGGGGTTTTAACAAGACAGTTCCCCACCAAAACGGGCCTTTGCCATGATAAAAAAAATTTTGAGTGCATGTGCTCAGCGTCATACAAGACTGTTTTCTAAAAATAATGAGATGTACGATGTAAAAAGGTCGAAAGGGCTTTGCCCCAAAGGAAGCCTCTTAAAATATAGACAAAAAAGGGCCGAAAACATTTGCTGAAGCAAGATAACTAGGGACAACTTACGGGAACCCATTTTCTTGCTCAATGAGCCCAAAAATAAACGATTAGTTCAATGGTGCAAATGTGTGGGGGCAACCAGGGAGTACTACAAAGACAAGTGTGTCTTTTTAAAGCAACATGGTGGTGGGCGGTCATGGTTTGGCTGCATAGTGCTGTCGGCTGTGGGGACTACATTTTCATTAAGGGACCTGAATCCAACAGTACATGACATATGAACCCAGAGCATGATCCCCCTCCTCCAGAAACAGGGCAAATTCCAAGGGATAAACCCCAAACAAAACCCAAATACCACGTCTTGCTAAAAAAAATAGGGTAAAAGGTGCGACGACAAAACCGTGTGTCATCATGGGAGAGAAAGGATTTTACTGGGCTGAAACCCTTTTAAAGCTCTAATGAACACCATAGAAAAATAAAACATCCCCAACAGGGAACCCACAGAGGTGCACTAAGGCTTACTGTACCTCTGCATGTCCCCAATTTTATACAGAGGCACAGACCTAACAATCATTATCAGAGTCTGGCATAGTGTTTCCCCTTTAAGATAGCAATTTAAACCTAGGCATATAAAGTCCTCACACACAGTAAAAAAAATTTGGGGTTCAATAACCACCCCCATTTGTCTGCTAATGCAAATTAAAACCCTTTTTTAAACTGCAAATAAAAAGGATATATTTGATTCTCTGAGTCGTCTATAACATTCTTGATGCTCTGCTGCAGCCACACTTTCTGTTGGTCTAGCTCCTTCTCCTTCAGATCCAGGTCTCCAATTTCCGCTTTAAGACTCTTCAGTCTATCCTGGATTTCCTTTGTGTTGCATCCAGCACCAACACCCCTTACAGAGAAAGGAAAGAACCTCAGATTACACTAGCCGACATAGAAAATGGGGCATTGGGAAAAAAAAAGAAAGTAAGTTATCCTTATGGCAATAACTGTTACAAGGAGTTGTCTCATTTCATATATTGCTGGTATAGCGCTAGGATATGCCATTAATGTCAGAGGTGCAGGTCCCAGAAGTGGGACCCACACCTCTGACGCGAACGGGCCCTAAAATCTTTCCATTTTGAATGGAGGAGGTTGGATTTTAATGGGAGAGTCCCAATCACCTCTTCACTCAAAACAGAGAGGTGGGGGACCTGCACCTATGATTAATGGCAGTGACAGACTAAGGTGCCTGTGGTCCAACTTTGGGGCTCATCCTACAGCTACTTTACACGACTTGCTTTTTACCTCTATTTCGCTGCCTTTTTTTCTGAAAAGCAGCTTCAGGGAGCCCACCGGGGGTTTCCCCTTCTCCCCTGTGGGTCAGTCCAAACATGACTGACGACACATCCTAGCGAGATGCCATCAATGTCCGAATAAGACACAAGATCTCATTTTCGCTTGTACTGTTGGTTCATGAAAAGCAGTTTTAGAAGGTATGCTTTAAGCATAGACCATCCCATGCCTCCATGCAATGGATGGTTAAAGGGGTTGTCTCACTATAAGGATTGCTTTTTATGTTAAAGATCTTGAAAAAATCTTGGCAATATGTATCCATTAACAGTGTCCTACCTATTCCTAGATATCCCCTCTTGTATGGGCTGCATCAGCTCCTCAGGTCGCTATAGCTACAGACCTGGCTTCTACTGCAGCCAAGAAAACACAATCAGTGTAGTGAGACAACCTCTTTAATGGTTGCAGGAGTTTTGTAAAACTGTAGTACTTCCAGCAAATCATGTGGCTAATTAATCTACAGGAAAATGCCGCCCACAGACCTGGATTTACCCAAAAGCTACTACTGCAACAATGGACACTGCAAGAATGGAGATTTTCTTACTTCCACTGGATGCTGTTCTTGGACTTCTTCTCTATCAAACCAATCCCCTCCAAGACATTAGTGATATCATATATCCTGCGTTTTTGTCTCACAGCCAAAGTATCAGCAGCCTGAAAAAAAGACAATCATTTATTGCAGCTTCTCTCTCATGATAACTACAGACACTTTCTTTTTAATAAAAGACAACCCCAATGACTAAAACTGTAGCCTTACATCTCCAAAATTAGATTGGCAAGTGACTTGCCCATTACTTAGGTGTTGTCAGAGTCCCCCATTTCCTATGTGCAGATGTCCGTTCCCCAACATATTGAGTTCTACAGGGCCTTCTCTTATCAGCCACGTTGTGGCACCCACTTCCTGTTCAAACTGTGGGTGGTTCAACAGCACTGACTCTAGCTCTGCTATACTTAGTCGAGTCTGTTAGAGGGATATTAGTGATAAAGAAGTTGTAACAGCAGGACAAGAGGCTACAGAGGCTTAAAGTTTGTCAGTAAGAAAGAAACAAACCCCTGCCCTGCTGATAAAGACAAGAGGGAGTGATCTCACCATCCCAGCCAGGGCTGCTAGAGCAGAGAGAAATGGTCGGTAACCAGAGAGATGAGAACGGCTCCAACTATGAAATTAAGCAAAACCAGAACAGCATTTTGCTGTTTGCTATTTCGTAACTGTCTTTATTTTACCTTTTTCTACATGTTTAAAAGTGTTGTCTTCCTACAAAAGATTAGTTTTCAATGTGTATGGAACAGTAAATGCAAGACTTTAAATACATTGCTTTATTTTGCTTTGTTGAGGAGAGCAGATATTTTATCTTCTCTGAGTGCAGAGAGGTTTCTCTGCTTACCGTCCTGCTCCTCTTGGTCTTATCTGAGAGCAGAATCATGTCACCACAGGTCGGCACTCCGCACTTCTGGTAGTTTGAGAACAGAGTGTTCTCTAACAAAGGAGACTACTTGTTTAATATTGAGCTCTGCAGCTCTCTGCACTTATAGATAGGATCTCCTGCTCATGTTAGTGCAGTTAGAAAAGTTGTGAATATGGAGCCGATAGGCTAATCGCTGCTATAGAACCACCCACAGCCTGACCAGGAACAGATGGGAAGCAGGAATCTTAAACTGCTGGTGGTAATGTGAAATATGGCAAGACAAATCCTTTAAAGGTAATTAAGGTGGTGAGAAGATCCCTTTACGGCAAATCGTAAAAAAGTAGCCCTGTGTGTAATCAGAGTTCAAATCTGGCACCATAGACTAAAATGGGAGCTCATTAGGACTCTGTACAACACAGGATGTAAAGAACAGTAACAAGGCAGGTGCAAAACCATCTAAAAATAACCTTTTATTTTCATTAAAAATAGTCAAAAGTTCTCTACAAGCTTATTGTCCTGACTCAGCGATCACAGAAGCGGGAGACTCGATAACACCTGGTCATGTGCACATCAGACCCCGGGCCCCTCGCTTTACGTGACCCTTATTGATGTCGTTCTTTGGAGTTTTGCGATTCAGCGATTTGCTAAATCCCACAAGCAATGGGTTTCAATAGAGTTCACTTGCTGGAGGTCCGAGAGGTGGCGTTACACCAACCAGCTCTGCTGCTTCGACAGAGAATATGGATCTGCTATGGATCCTCCCACTGTGTCCTATAAAGCATGACAAACTACAGAAATCAATACGGCAGGCAGTATATCCACACATCAGGAACTCAATGTAGCAGCACATCTAGAAGGCTGCGCTCACTCGCCATCCCTGGCCTCTGGTTATTGAGACGCTCCAGAGCGATGGGAGATCCATGTAATGCAGAGGTGGGGAAGCGTTCACTGCCAATGGCCATTCGGAGATTTGTAACATCTTTCATACAAAACCATCACTCACTGTAATGGCTGAAGCCGATCCTCTCCCTGATCAGTACAAGCACAGATACACATTACTACACAGACCGGTACATCAGCAGCAAACCTCATCCATGTGGTTTCCTTGCTACAGCACATGGGAGCAGAACCTGCATGGACAGGAGTAACCCAAGTGCTGTATGTTACCCCTGCCCTAGAGTTTCCTTCTTCCCTCCTCTTAATGCTGTGAAGTTCATACCCTTTCTCCTCCAATATGAAGTAGCATATTCAAAAAAAACACAGATTAGAGCTGGCCCTGAAGTCCTAGATGCCCCTCTCCCCAACTTTAGATACAAAAATGCTGGTCCATGCCCTCATCATCTCCCACCTAGACTACTGCAACATTCTTCTCTGAGGCCTCCCATCTACCACTCTTGCTCCCCTTCAAACCAACCCCAACTCCGCTGTCCGTCGTGAACTCCAGTCTCCTCCTATGCATCTCACCTCTTGCCACTTCCATCACTGGTTACCCATTGTCCTGCCAATTCATTTCAAGTTACTAACCATGACCTACAAAGCTCCAAATCTCCAGATACCTCCCCTCACGCAATCTCCGCTCCTCCCAAGACCACCTTCTGTGCTATCCCTTATCAGCTCCTCACATAAATGTCTCAAGAATTCTCTCATGCTTCCCCCACACTCTGGATCTCACTGCCCCAACACCTCAGACTCTCCCCCACTCTCACTAGCCTCAAAAGCAATCTGAAAACCCATCTCTTCAGGAGCCTAGAACCAACAATAACCCCACTGCCCCTACACCTTCCATAAACATGTCCGCCCCTCACCTCCTGTCTCTTTCCTCCTTCCTTGTAGACTGGAAGCCCTCACGGGCAGGGCACTCTCTCTCTCTGTACCAGTTATAAGTAATTCATAGTCACCATTGAACTTGTTTGAAATCAATGGCGCTTTAAAATAAATAATTATGTACCCAGGTCTCCATTCCCGTCCCATGTTATGATCTCCATCCAATTTCCCCCCCAACATGCAGCAGCATATCAGGGCAGAAATGCCATAGACTAGAGCGGTCACTGATGCACTAGATGTCCCTGGAGTTAGCAGACAAGTGCCAGCAGCTCCAGCGCATGCGCAGTAGAGCATTGGGAAGGAACAGCTTGAGTGAGATCTGCTACTGCTCATGCGCGCGTCTCTGAAGCTCCTGGCACTGGTTTATTAGCTCGGGGGCATCCAGCACGAGTATGGGTTCTTTTTTAATTTTAGCACAGTGGATTTAAAAAAAAAAAAAAAAGCAAGCAGTGGAAAATTCCTTTAAAGATTAAAAAAAGAAATAGAAAAAGAATTAGAGATTATGGGAACAAGGTGGGATCTCCTACAGTTATGTCCTGCGGCCCCTAGTGCTGTCCTTTAGCTGGCGCAGCAGAGAATCTGTATGTTATTACATTATGAGGTGGGAGGTTCAGGCAGTTAAAGGAGTTGTCTCCCTTCAGAGTTTCAGAGAATGCATGAATGAAATACTCTGTCACTTCCTGGTTCAGACTGACTCATTTGCATACAGCTTGTGCTTGTACAGCTCAGTGCTGTGCTGTGCTTTCAGATGCTAATTTGGATCAGATTAGCTTCTCAAACTACTAACAGGACTTCTTATCTGATCCCCAAAACAAAAGCCCTAATTACAGTTCTATTTTACATAAATCAAGCTTTTTACTGCCCAGCACCACAGGACACTGCTGCAACCTGTGTGATGACATCACTCACTTATCTCATTGAACAAACAGCAGGGGGAGAATTGTTTACAGATCAGTTACTGAGGTAACTGAAATAGCCAGGGAGGTCATAAATTCACTTGTATCTCGTTAGGGAAAACAGAGGAACAAAGCAATATATTTGGAAAATGTCTTTATTTTGTGTTCCCTACAATTTGAAAGCTATTCTTTGTAGCGAGTCAACCCCTTTAAGGGCTTTAGGGGAAAGGCCATGTAAATATCATGTAACAGTCCTGGGACAGTGTATGAGGAGTGTCGTTTCAAGGTACAACGTCCCAAACACTAATCCAACTGATCACAAATACTTTACCTGTAAAACATCTGTATTAGTGCGGTGCATGCAGTGATTGGCAGTCTATAGCGCCTCACTACAATACAGTGCTACATGTCCTGTACTGCCCTTACATGTATTAGTGAGGTGCATGAGGTGATTGATGGTCTATATCTCCTCTACAGTACAGTGCATGTTCTGTACTGCTCTTACATGTGCCAGGATGAGCGGCTCCTTTGGGCAGTAGGTGAGGGACCCATTTTCTGGTAGACTGAGTATAAGGTAAATGACCCAAAGAAGCTCCTGTCCTCATCCTAGAAAGTGATTTCCAGCAGCTCATTCTGATGTTACATGGAAGGCTGTGCTAGATCTGGATTAGTTAGTTGAGGGCCGCGCGTTTGAGTGTCGAGACCGTGCGAGCGCGCTGTGTGTGTGTCGAGACCGTGCGAGCGCGCTGTGTGTGTGTCGAGACCGTGCGAGCGCGCTGTGTGTGTGTCGAGACCGTGAGAGCGCGCTGTGAGTGTGTCGAGACAGTGAGAGAGAGCTGTGTGTGTGTGTCGAGACCGTGTCCCTTGGAGTCATTCTATGGGTGTAACATTCTGTGCGTCTTTCCAGAATAAGCGACCTGCTACTAACTGCACAAATGCAGAAATCTGCATCCAAATATCCGACTACAGGAAGCCCATTCAGGTGAGTGGGACGTGGCCGATCAGGAGCTTCACCACAGACACACCCCTCAGCGCTGTGCACATTATTGGTCAACAACGTTTAACGCCAGCCTGCCACATGTGGTACCGGGCAGATACACCCGACACAGGCGAGACCCCGCAGGGGAGAGGGGCTCTGTCCTGGCCACGCCGCTAGCTGTGCTGAGATCTGACCCAGGAAGAGCAGCTCCAGATCAGGGCAGATTTTCAGGCAGCAACTGCCGAGTCTGATAAACAGCTTCCATTCACTGACAGCAAGAAATTGAGCGCGGTCACACGGAAGAAGTGAGGGCCGCGGATCCCCACCGCAACCTGCGCCCTGCACGGGCCCCTGTCACTCACCACTTTCAGGTCCAGCACCCCGTCCTTCGCTTCCTGCAGCAGAGACACGAACTTACTGGTGAGGAGCCCCAGACTCTTCTCGTGCCTGCTGGACACCCCCGCCGGCTCCGCCATGGCGCCTACCCGTGATAGCGGGGGCAGGCCTCTGCAGCCCACCCCCTCTACCGGGAACCACCGGGCACTCTCCCCGCAACACGCGGAGCACCACGAGAGACGCGAGCACACGGAAGTGACGTCCAGCCGCAGCGTTGCCCAGGAGACAGAAACTTGCAGGAAAAGATGGTCCACACGGTGACATATCCAAGGGGCCCCGCCCATCTCGTGAGGCTTCGGCGGCCATTTTGGATAAGGGCACAGCTTTGGGAAGGCAGCGATGAACTGGATATAAGCAACATTGACATCCTCCACATCGCTGCTCTCACATCACCGGGGGCGTCATCACGCAGCACACAGCGGACACTGTATTCTCTTATCCATAGGGCTCCCCGAGCCGGACAACGACCCGGGCTACCCTGCAGCTTGCGCTCTATGGTAATGACGTCAGAACAACTCGACCAAGCAGTGCCAGAGTGGAAATAGGGAAGCTGCCGCCCATTGGATGAAGAAGAGAACAACACAGGCGCACGTGCTCCGGCGAGTCAGGAAGGAAGCGGCGCGACCACGACCTGTGCTGAGCCTGAGTGTTACAGCACATAGGAGGGCGCTGCTGCGACAAACCCTATAGTATAGCAGCACATAGGAGGGCGCTGCTGCGACAAGCCCTATAGTATAGCAGCACATAGGAGGGCGCTGCTGCGACAAGCCCTATAGTATAGCAGCACATAGGAGGGCGCTGCTGCGACAAGCCCTATACTATAGCAGCACATAGGAGGGCGCTGCTGCGACAAGCCCTATAGTATAGCAGCACATAGGAGGGCGCTGCTGCGACAAGCCCTATAGTATTGCAGCACTTTGGAGGGCGCTGCTGCGACAAGACCTATAGTATATCAGCACATAGGAGGGCGCTGCTGCGACAAGCCCTATAGTATAGCAGCACATAGGAGGGCGCTGCTGCGACAAGCCCTATACTATAGCAGCACATAGGAGGGCGCTGCTGCGACAAGCCCTATAGTATAGCAGCACATAGGAGGTCGCTGCTGCGACAAGCCCTATACTATAGCAGCACATAGGAGTGCGCTGCTGCGACAAGCCATATAGTAAAGAAGCACAAAGGAGGGCGCTGCTGCGACAAGCCCTATAGTATAGCAGCACATAGGAGGGCGCTGCTGCGACAAGCCCTATAGTATAGCAGCACATAGGAGGTCGCTGCTGCGACAAGCCCTATACTTGCAGCACATTAGGAGGGCGCTGCTGCGACAAGCCCTATAGTATAGCAGCACATAGGAGGCGCTGCTGCGACAAGCCCTATAGTATAGCAGCACATAGAGGGCGCTGCTGCGACAACCCTATAGTATAGCACACTATAGGAGGCGCTGCTGCGACAAGCCCTATATATAGCAGCACATAGGAGGCGCTGCTGCGACAAGCCTATATATAGCAAGCAACATAGGAGGTCCGCTGCCTGCGACAAGCCCTATAGTAAAGCACAACATAGGCAGGGCCTGCTCTAGCGACAAGCCCTAAGTTAATAGCAGCACATAGGAGGGCGCTGCTGCGACAAGCCCTATAGTATAGCAGCACAGGCAGGACGCGGGGTCAGCAGCATGTGCCATAGAAGACGCCCGCAGCACTGACGAAATCCGCCCAGAATCAGCCCTCAGTGTATTAACACAACTGTGACAGCAGCCAAGAGGGGTTACATCTGCACATCCTCGAGTTACCGCCACAGAGCCCCCCATACACAGAGCCCCCCATACACAGAGCCCCCATACACAGAGCCCCCCATACACAGAGCTCCCCATACACAGAACCCCCTATACACAGAACCCCCTATACACAGAGCCCCCCATACACAGAGCCCCCCATACACAAAGCTCCCTATACACAGAGCCCCCCATACACACAGCTCCCTATACACAGCGCTCCCCATACACAGACCCCCCCCCTACACAGAGCTCCCCATACACAGAGCTCCCCATACACAGAGCTCCCCATACACAAAGCTCCCCATACACAGAGCTCCCCATACACAAAGCTCCCTATACACAGAGCCCCCCATACACAGAGCCCCCCATACACAACGCACCCAATACACAGAGCCCCCCATACACAGCGCTCCCCATACACACTGCTCCCCCTTCACAGCGCCCCCCCATACACAGAGCTCCCCATACACAGAGCCCCCATACACAGAGCTCCCTATACACAGAGCCCCCCATACACAGAGCCCCATACACAGAGCCCCCCATACACAGAGCCCCCCCATACACAGAGCCCCTCATACACAGCACAGAGCCCCCCATACACAGAGCTCCCTATACACAGAGCCCCCCATAACACAAGCTTCCCCTATAACACACCCCCCATACCAACAGAGCTCCCCCAACACAGAGCTCCCTACACAAGCTCCCTATTACAAAACCCAAGGAACCCCCCCACCATACACAGAGCCCTCTATACACAGAGCCCCCATACACAGAGCCCCCCATACACAGCACAGAGCTCCCTATACACAGAGCCCCCATACACAGAGCCCCCATACACAGAGCTCCCTAATCATTCACTATAGCCGCCCCATACTCAGAGCCCCCTATACACCGAGCCCCCCATACACAGAGCCCCCATACACAGAGCCCCCCATACACAGAGCTCCCTATACACAGAGCTCCCTATACACAGAGCCCCCATACACAGAGCTCCCATACACAGAGCTCCCTATACACAGAGCTCCCTATACACAGAGCCCCCATACACAGAGCCCCCATACACAACTCCCCATCACAGAAGCCCCCATACGAGAGCCCCCATACACAAAGCCCCCATACACAGAGCTCCCCATACACAGAGCTCCCTATACACAGAGCCCCCCATACACCGAGCCCCCATACCCAGAGCCCCCCATACCCAGAGCCCCCCATACACCGAGCCCCCCATACACCGAGCCCCCTATACACCGAGCCCCCCATACACCGAGCCCCCCATACACCGAGCCCCCCATACACAGAGCCCCCTATACACAGAGCCCCCCATACACAGAGCCCCCCATACACAGAGCCCCCATACACAGAGCCCCCCATACACAGAGCCCCCATACACAGAGCCCCCATACACAGAGCTCCCTATACACAGAGCCCCCCATACACAGAGCCCCCCATACACATACCCCCATAACACTGAGCTCCCTATACACAACCCACCATACACAAAGCTCCAACACGAGCTCCCTATACACTCAACTCCTAACACAGAGCCCCATACACAGAGCCCCCATACACAGAGCTCCCTATACACAGAGCCCCCTATACACAGAGCCCCCTATACACAGAGCTCCCCATACACAGAGCCCCCATACACAGAGCCCCCATACACAGAGCCCCCCCCGTACCCAGACCCCCCATACCACAGAGCTCCCCATACACAAAGCTCCCCATACACAGAGCCCCCCATACAACAAGCTCCCTATACCACAGACCCCCATACACAGAGCTCCCTATTCACAAAGCCCCCATACACAGAGCCCCCCATAACACAGAGCCCCCCCATAACACAGAGCTCCCATACCACAGAGCCCCCCATACCACAGAGCCCGCCCCATAACACCAGAGCTCCATACACAGAGCCCCCCCATACACAGCGCCCCATCCACAGAGCCCCCATACACAGAGCCCCCCATACACAGAGCCCCCCATACACAGAGCTCCCCATACACAGAGCCCCCCATACACAGAGCCCCCCATACACAGAGCTCCCATACACAGAGCTCCCCATACACAGAGCCCCCCATACACAGAAACACAGAGCCCCATACACAGAGCCCCCATACACAGCACAGCGCCCCATACACAGAGCCCCCCATACACAGAGCCCCCATACACAGAGCTCCCTATACACAGAGCCCCCATACACAGAGCTCCCATACACAGAGCTCCCTATACACAGAGCTCCCTATACACAGAGCCCCCATACACAGAGCTCCCCATACACAGAGCTCCCTATACACAGAGCTCCCTATACACAGAGCCCCCTATACACAGAGCCCCCCATACACAGAGCTCCCCATACACAGGGCTCCCTATACACAGAGCCCCCCATACACAGAGCCCCCATACACAGAGCCCCCCCCATACACAGAGCTCCCTATACACAGAGCCCCCCTATACACAGAGCCCCCCCATACCCAGAGCCCCCCATACACAGAGCCCCCCCATACACAGAGCCCCCATACACAGAGCTCCCCATACACAGAGCTCCCTATACACAGAGCCCCCATACACAGAGCCCCCATACACAGAGACCCCATACACAGAGCCCCCATACACAGAGCTCCCTATACACAGAGCTCCCCATACACAGAGCCCCCCCTACACAGAGCTCCCTATACACAGCGCCCCCCATACACAGAGCCCCCCATACACAGAGCTCCCTATACACCCGAGCTCCCTATACGCAGAGACCCCCCATTACACAAGCCCCCAACACAGAGCCCCCCCCCATACACAGACCTCCCCTACACAGAGCCCCCATACACATCACAGAGCCCCCCATACAACAGAGCCCCCCTAATACACAAGCCCCTATACACACAGCTCCCTATACACACAGCTCCCTATACACACAGCTCCCTATACACACAGCCCCCCATACACAAAGCTCCCTATACACAGAGCCCCCCTATACACAGAGCCCCCATACAACAGACCCCCTACACAGATCCCCCATACACAGAGCTCCATCCCCATACACAGAGCTCCCCATACACAGAGCCCCCATACACAGAGCTCCCCATACACAGAGCCCCCCATACACAGACCTCCCTATACACAGAGCTCCCTATACACAGAGCTCCCTATACACAGAGCTCCCTATACACAGAGCTCCTGATACACAATAGCGCCCCCATAACAGATGCGCCCCCATACATAAGCGCCCATACACAGAGCCCCCCATACACAGCCCCCCATACACAGCCCCCCATACACATAGCCCCCCATACACAGAGCTCCCCATACACAGAGCTCCCCATACACAGCACAGCGCCCCATACACAGAAGCCCCCATACACAGAGCTCCCCATACACAGAGCTCCCCATACACAGCCCCCCCATACACAGAGCCCCCCATACACAGAGCCCCCCATACACCGAGCCGCCCCTACACCGAGCCCCCCCAAATGGAAAGGGGGGGGAATAAATAAAAAAAAAAAAAAAAAATATATATTAAAAAAGGGGGGGGGGGGGGGGGGTTTGGGAATATATATTAATAATATATATATATATATATATATATTATTAATGGGATGGGATTTTTTTTTTTTTTGTTTTGGGGTGTTTGTGTTGGGGGGGGGTTGGGGGGGGTTTTTGTGGGGGGTGGTGGGTGGGGTGTTTTAGTTGTTTTTGTATTTTAGAAATGTATATTAAAAAAATATATTAAAAAATGTATATAAAAAATGTATATTATAAAATGTATATTAAAAAGTGTATTATAAATAATTAATTAGAAAATGTATATATAAAAAAAATGTATATTAAAAAGTGTATATTAAAAATTTATATTAAAAAGTTTATATTAAAAAGTTTATATTAGAAAATGTATATTAAAAAATAATGTAGAAAATGTATATTAAAAAATTTATATTGAGAAAATGTATATAGTAGCAAAAGAAAAAAAACAAACTTAACATAAAAAAAAGAAACATGAGAACGAATTTAATATAAACAGTAAAAATTGCTCCCTTTAAACAAACCCCCCTATACACAGAGATCACCTTACATAGACCCCCTATAAACAACTCCCCCATTCACAAGGCCCCCATACACAAGAGCCCCCCCATACACTGAGCCCCCCATACAACAAGCTCCCTATAAACACAACCCCCCATACACAAGCTCCCCATACACAGACCCCACATACAACAGAGCCCCCCATAAACACAACCCCCCATACACAACCCCATACACAGACTCCCCAACACCACCCCCCATAACCACACAAGCGCCCTATACCCAGACTCCCTATACACAGACCCCCACACACAGATCCCCCCATACACAGCGCCCCCCATACACAGACCCCCATACACAGAGCCCCCCATACACCGAGCCCCCCATACACAGAGCCCCCCGATACACAGAGCCCCCCATACACACAGCTCCCTATACACCGAGCCCCCCATACACAGAGCTCCCTATACACAGAGCCCCCCCATACACAGAGCCCCCCATACACGAGCCCCATACAACAGAAGCCCCCCATGACACAGAGCTCCCTATCACAGAGACCCCCATACCAGACTCGCTTCCTATACACACAACATCCTATACACAAGCCTCCCCATACACAGAGCCCCTATACACAAGCCCCCTATACCACAAGCCCCCCCAGACCACAAGACTTCCCCATACACAGAGCCCCCCATACACAGAGCTCCCTATACACAGAGCCCCCCATACACAGAGCTCCCTATACACAGAGCTCCCTATACACAGAGCTCCCCATACACAGAGCTCCCCATACACAGAGCTCCCTATACACAGCCCCCCATACACAGAGCTCCCCATACACAGAGCTCCCCATACACAGAGCCACCCCCATACCACTGAGCTCCCATACACACAGCTCCCCATACAAAACAAGCCCCCATACACAACCCCCATACACAGAGCCCCCCCATACACGAGCCCCCATACACATAGCCCCCCATACACAGAGCCCCCCATACACAGAGCCCCCCATACACAGAGCCCCCCATACACAGAGCTCCCCATACACAGAGCCCCCCATACACAGAGCTCCCTATACACAGAGCCCCAAACTCAGAGCCCCCCCTACACAGACTACCCATACACAGAGCCCCCTATACACAGAGCCCCCTATACACACAGCTCCCTATACACAGGCTCCTAATATACAAGCCCCCTATACACAGCGCCCCCTATACACAGACTCCCATAACAGAGCCCCCCATACACAGAGCTCTCAATACACAAGCCCCCCATACACAGACCTCCCTATACACAGAGCCCCCCCTACACAGAGCTCCAGGGCCGGACTGGAATAAAAAATCAGCCCTGTCACTAAGCCCCCAGCACCCACATACAATATCCCGCAGACAAAATTTCCCTTGTTCACGCACAGTCGCACTTTCTAAAAATAAACTACACTATATAGGTTGCCTTTCACATGGAGCATTAAGGTGCTTTTTTATGTGTTTTTGTGCGTTTTTTGCAGAAAGGGCAGACGGTTTAATGCTGTACATTTCTGCACAAAAAAAAAACACATAAACACCCAAAAAAAACGCACTGTGTGAAAAGCCCCCTATACACAAGTAAGGAAAGAAAAAGTGGTGCAGAGAAACCCATGATTAGCCAGGTAGATAAGGGGGCCCCCAGAAAAAATTACCCAAAATTTTTGGGGCCCAAAGGGCCCCGGCAATTACCAGATAAAAAGTAAAAAAATTTAAAAACCCAAAGGGAAAGAGAAAACTGTTTTTAAAATGAAACTTTTAATAATACAAGCTAAAAAATTAAAAAGACACAAAAAGTTTCTCAACCCTCAAGAAAAAAAAAGGGAAAAGGGAAAAAAAGCACCAAAAAAAGGGCTTCGGGAACAGGGTTTGTGCACCTTAAATCCCTAAAAATCTATAAAAACCCCAAAACCTTTTAAAGTGAGGGGGAAAAATTGGTTTGTCACCCAAAAAAGGGGTGCTTTTCTGACTGGAGCCCTGCCCCCTTTTTTTGAAAAAATCCCTCCCAATACCCCCTACAGCCCACCCCTCCCATGTTTAAACCACCCCCCCAAATTGGGTTCTCATCAGGGGACAATTGGAAAATAATCTTAGGGAAAAAGGGGAAAAAGAAAAACAATTACAAGGTAGGGGGTAAAAAAAAAAAATACAGAAAAATATTAACGGGCCTTTAAAGGGAAATAAAAACAGCCAGCATACGTGATATACGCTTTTAAAACCCACCAAAATAGAAGACACAAAAAAAACACTCACCAGCCACTTTAAAAGGGACACCATGGGGTATAACGGTTGGACCCCCTTTTTTCCTTCAAACTGCCTCAATTCTTCGGGGATTTGATTTTCCCCAAAAGGTTTTCCCAAAGAAGCTCAATTGGGAACCAAGGGGCCCCCCCAAAAAGTGCCAAAAAATTAAATTTCCCCCCCCCCCTTAAAACCCCCACCCCCAGCCTTTAAAACCCTTTAAACAACGGAAGGATCCATTGCTTTCATGTTTTTGACGGGCCCAAAAAAGACCCTACCATCCAAAAAACGGGAGCATAAAAACGAGCCCCCATCAAACCCGCAAAGTTTTTCCCAATTTTTCAAAAAGCCCAAATTTTGATGAACTTGGAAAATTGGAGCCTCAGTTTCCCGTTCAAAACTGAAAGGGGGTGGCACCCCCGGGGGTTTTTCTGCGCTGTAGCCCATCTTCCTCAAAGTACGGGCCCTACGTGCGTTTTAGAGATGCCTTCCCGCCTTACCTTGGTTGTTTAAAGGTTTGGGGGTTTTTTTGAAATCACTGTTTCCTTTTTTAACAGCTCGAACCAGTCTGCCCATTCCCTTTTACCTCCCGGCATCAACAAGGCAATTTCCCCCCCACGGACTGGCCGCCACTGGATTTTTTTTTTTTTTCGGAAACCAAATTTTCTGTTTAAAACCCCAGAGAAGGTTGTGCGTGAAAAACCCAAAGGGAAAAATCCCCCAAAAACCAAAAATTTTTTGAAAAACCAGAAACCCGCCCCTTTTGGCACCAAAAAACCAAGCCACGTTCAAAAGGGCCCCAAAACGCCTTTTTTCCCCATACGATGCTCGGGTTTGAAAATGCAGGAGGGTTGTTTTTGACCATTTTTCTACCGCCTAAAATTTCACTGAGTTTGGGCCCCATGTGATTGGGGATTAAAAAAAAAAGTGTTAACGAGCATTGGGACAGGGTACCCAATAAAGTGGGGCCGGGGAAGGGGGTATGCCAATAAAAAAAATTTCCTGATATAGATGGCGCGGCCCGGAAAATATTACATAAAATTTTTTCCCAAATTTTCATAAAAGGGAAACCCATGTTTAATAGTGGTGGGGGTTTACAAATTTCAAAGAGGGGTACCAGAAAACTCATACATGCATCACAAAAAAATGTTTTTTTAAAAGACAGATCCGTTTCCTACCCCCTTTAATTTTTGCCAGGCTCATACTGCTGGGAAAATTTCTGGCAGCTCCGGCCCTTGCAGAGGGATCCCCGCTCCCCTTTTTGTGGCCCCCAGCCCGCCTCTTTATGTTTTCTACTTTCTGGGGCTGCGGAAGCAGATTTCCCGGGTAAGTCGGCAGGGGGGGCAGCCCGGGCAGCTGTTTGGGCCCTCGGCGCGGCTTACAGCCCAAATTTTGGGGCCACACCCGGGATCAAATCCCGGGGTGGTGCGCCGGGGTCCTGCGCGCCCGGGCCCCATGTAAACAAGTGCCAAAACCCTTGGGGTTTCATTGGCCTTAGCGGCCCGTCGCGGGGACTGCTTCACCTCCGCGGTGGCGCTGCAAAAAAGGTAAACAGGGGCCAGAAAAAAATCAAAAAATTTTTGTACAGGGGGCCCAGGTGTGTCCTGGCGCGCGCCCCCGGGATTCGCCCGGTCGGGCAGGGGTTT
>JAODAL010025144.1:0-59211 GCA_025379985.1 Phyllomedusa bahiana
GGTTTGCCTTCTCCCTTCCAGGCAACACATGGCCGTGTTCACCCAGGCAACTCGATCCCCTTTTTCCCCTCCACAGAGCGTACCTGATTGCTACGGCAACCAATCAGCCCCATGGGAAACTGTATTGACAGCACCATCCGGGATTGATATCAACCCCAGACATACCGCCCTGACACATTGTGCATTACCAGCCGAACCACTGGGGCGCCCTGCAACTTGCAAATTCCCCTCCTGTACACACCGTGCGGGGTCCCGGACACTATTACTGACGAAACCAGGACTTCACCCACAGCTGCCTCGCAACACACGACAAGATTTTCCACGGGAATGCAGGGGGAACCTCGTTGTACCGGCAACCACAGTAGGCCACCTGAAACTGTGGGGGGTAGCACATTTCTCCAATGGTCTCCACCACAGGCACTCTCCCTGCAATCCCGATGTTCCCAACTCTCTAGGGGCCATTTGGCAATTGCTCTATACTGTGCTAGGGGAACTCTCAGGCAGGTATACAGCTAGGGCACTCTCAGGCACGCATATAGGGGCACTCTCAGGCATACAGGGGCACTTTCAGGCATACAGGGGCACTCTCAGGAATATAGGGGCACTCAGGCATATAGGGGCACTTCGGGCAAAGGGGCCTCTCAGGAATAGGGGGCTGGGATAAGGGGCACTTCAGGATATAGGGCCCCCAGGCAGGAAAAAATAATAACATTTTTTTTCCCCTTTTTCCCGCTTCCCGGCCCCCGCGCCCCTCATCGTCCTCTTTTTTACCGGCCGCGCGCTCCTCCGGCCTCCTCGGGGCCACGGCCATGACGATGGCGCCTGAGGAGGGGCGTGCGCGATGACTCCTCCGTGAGGGGTTTCCAACACTTTTGCGGAGCGGGGGGAGCGTTCGCTCTCTGCTCTGCAGAACCCCCGCGCGTATGTGCGCCCAGCGGACGCCATACAGCAAAGGGCCGACGCGCCCAGGCCCAGGGGCACGGCCTGGAGCCCGGGATTTCGGGGGCCCCTGCTGCGCCCCTTAGGACGGCGAGGAGCACCCTAGGCGATGCCTACCTTGCCAGTCCCCGGGGCGATTGTAAGGGCTTATCAATCGACTTGAGGCCTTACCAATGGGTTAAAAACCCATGGGGTCCGGTGCGATTTAACTCTTACAACTGCTTGAGCTGAGGCCTTAACAACGGCTTTTTTGACTTTTTTCGATTCACAAAAAGCAGTAAATTAGTGTCCCCCAGTGAAGGGAAAAGGGTCCCCCCCGTAAGTTATACTTTCCTTAAATAGGGGGTTATTACTTTTTTTGTCTCCTGGGAGGTGTGTGTTTACATGTCCCCCCAGGATATGGGCAGGTTTTGGGGGCCCCCGAGGTTTGGGAGGTTTTGGGCCCCCCCGCAGGTATTTGGGGGGTTTGGGGCCCCGCAGGTTATTTGGGAGGTTATGGTCCCCCAGCAGGTTATTGGCAGGTTATGGGGTCCCCCAGCAGGTATATGGGGAGGTTATGGATCCCCAGCAGGGATATGGGGGAGGTTTGGATCCCCTAGCAGGTATAGGGCGGTTATGGGTCCCCCCGCAGGGATATGGGGAGGTTATAGGGCCCCCCGCAGGTATTGGGCAGGGTTTTGGATCCCCAGCGGTATATGGGCAGGTTAGGATCCCCCAAGGTTTAAAGGGGAGGTTATGGATCCCCAGCAAATAAATGGGCAGGTATGGGTCCCCAGCGGTATATGGGGAGGGTTTTGGATCCCCCAGCAGGTATATGGCATTTTATGGGTCCCCCAGAGGATTAGGCGGTTATGGGTCCCCCAGCAGGTATATAGGCAGGTTAGGGTCCCCCCCGCGGTATATAGGGATTATGGTTCCCCCAGCAGGGTTTTGGGGAGGTTAGGGTCCCCCCAGAGGTATATAGGAGGTTATGGGTCCCCCAGAAGGTATATAGGCAGGTTATGGATCCCCCCGTAGGTATATTGGCGTTTTGGTCCCCGCACACATGGGGGAGGTTTATGTCCCCCCCGAGCTTTTAGGGCCCCAAGCACGTGTTTATATAGGTAGCTTTAGGCCTCACGCTATATAGGGAGATTAAAAGCCCCCCCCCCGCACATATAAAAAATAGATAGTAGCCTCTGCCATATATAAAAGTAGATAGTAGCCCCCTGCACAATATAAAAGTAGATAGTAGCCCCTCACTATATAAGTAACAGTAGCCCCCACTATATAAAAGTACTAGTGCCGCCCTGCACTATTATAAAAGACATAGTAGCCCCTGCACATATTAAAGTACATAGTAACCCCCTGCCAATAATAAAAGTACATAGTAGCGCCTTTTCACATATATAAAAGTAAAAGTAGCCACCCCCGCACATATATAAAAGTACTGTAGCCCCCCCCCCCCCTGCCCATTTATAATTTTTATTATAGGCCCCCAGCATGAATAGAGCAAATAAAAGTAAGAATGCAGCAATCACCTGACCTGCTCCCGCTGTGCGAGTCGTGCTCCGGTCTTTTTTTCCGCGGCGGGGTACCGGCCCCGAACCCCGGGGGCAGCATGATGCGGCAAAAAACCCCCCCGTGCTGTGCACCCCAATGACCCCATCCTGCCTTGGGCCACAAGATCTGGGGAGCTCTCTGCCCGCCAAAGCATCTAACTGGTGTGGTCCGGCGGCGCACATACAGTTAGTTCCGCCAACGCTGCCGTGCCAAGGTCCAAGCCGTTGCTTAGCGATGGTAACGGCTTGGCCCTAACGATCGGCGGGGGGGCGGGGGATAGCGGCGGCGCCGGGGATACCTCTCCACCCGTGTCCCAGCCCTTTTTCCCCAGACATTGTTTTTGACGGGGGGTCCAATTTTTTTCCCGGTTTGGTCTCCCTTGGGCCCACTCCAATGAAAAAGGATCTTTTTGGGCCTACCCAACCCCCCGTCTAACAGGCAAGTGGGGAGGGGGTTTAAACAACTATGGGGTGTATTTGCGACAAATTTTCTCCACAGTCAGGATGATTGGTCTAACCTATACCTTGGGCGAGTTCTTTTACAACTCTTTAGATTAGAATCTGCCGGGGCCGTCCTTTTTCAATGTCTACGGCGGGAAAACCCCGCCCCCCTCTCCCCTCCCCGGTGCCTCCGAGGTTCCCGCCCTGGGATTGGGCCCGGACCTAAAGCCATCTGGGATCAACACGCCAGTCTTACCCGGGCTTTTGCTCATCCTAAAGAATAAGCTGACAAAAAGCGAAGGGCCTTCCCAATCTTTTCCTGGTGACAAAGGGGTGGTTGTCAGCAAAAAATATCGCCCCCAAATTCCCCAGTATAAGCTTGGTCCCCGGTTCTTGGGTCCGTTCGAGGTGCTGAAGCGCATAAACCCCGTGGCCTAAAAAAGCTCCACCTTGCTCCCACTATGCGGGTCCCGAACTCCTTCCATGTCTCTCTTCTGAAGCCGGTCATCCTAAATAGTTTTTCTCGGAAAGTTGCTCCTCCCACTCCTGAGGCTGATGACACCAATGTCTTTACTGTAAAGGAGATTCTAGATATGAAGGGCGCGCGCACGCTGGCAGTGTTAAGTTTAAAGGGCCTGCGCACCGGTAATTGGCTATTTTCGGTCGCTGCCCCTATTTAAGCCTGCCTCTTCCTGGTTACCCTGTCGGATCTTTAGTGCCCATTGCCTACTGAGAAAGCGTTCCCGAAGTCTTGCTCTGATTGCCGTGTACCGTACTATTTGCCTCCGTCCCTCAACCACGAATCTTGCCACCTGCCCTGACCTTCCTGCTTTTCCTCGACTACGAACCATTGCCGCCTGTCCGACTACGAGCCTGCCTTACGATTTTGTACCTCGCTAAGCTCGGCTGCCTCCGCAAGCAAGTCACGTCAGTGGAAGCGACCTGGTAGACTCCCGCCACAGCAAGTCCATCCCGCTTTGCGGCGGGCTCTGGTGAAAACCGGGGGCTACTTAGATTCCGCTCCCTGGCGTGGCTTACGCCATCGCTTGCGGTGGTCCAGAGGATCCACTAGAGGAAATAATACTGAGGATCAACCCGAGGAGATTATAATGTGGCGCCACCAGAGGAGATTATACTGTGGATCCACCAGAGGCGATTATACTGAGGCTCCACCAGAGGAGATTATACTGAGGATCCACCAGAGGAGATTATACTGAGGAGCCACCAGAGGAGATTATACCGAGGAGCCACCAGAGGAGATTATACCGAGGCTCCACCAGAGGAGATTATACAGAGGAGCCACCAGAGGAGATAATACCGAGGAACCACCAGAGGAGATTATACTGAGGGCCACCAGAGGAGATTATACTGAGGGCCACCAGAGGGGATTATACTGAGGGCCCCCAGGGGGGGATATAAGGAGGAGCCACCAGAGGAGATTATACTGAGGGGTCACAAGAGGAGATTATACTGAGGGCCACCAGAGGAGATTATACTGAGGATCCACCAGAGGAGATTATACTGAGGATCCACCAGAGGAGATTATACTGAGGGCCACCAGAGGAGATTATACTGAGGATCCACCAGAGGAGATTATACTGAGGATCCACCAGAGGAGATTATACTGAGGATCCACCAGAGGAGATTATACTGAGGACCACCAGAGGAGATTATACTGAGGATCCACCAGAGGAGATTATACTGAGGACCACCAGAGGAGATTATACTGAGGGGCCACCAGAGGAGATTATACTGAGGGTCACCAAGGAAGATTATTCTGAAGGCCCACCCTCAATCTATGTAGGACATGTGCAAGGCCGCTTTCAAGTAATCTTTGCACATGCAGGGTTTGAGAGGATCTCTGGTGATTAGTTCAAGGAGTTTATATGTTCTCTCCATGTTTGTGTGGGTTTTCTCTGGGCACTCCGGTTTCCCACACACCCCAAAAATAAACTGAAAGGGTAATCTGGAATTTAGAATGTATTATTATTACTATTTATTTTACAGCGCCATTGATTCCAGGGCGCTGTACATTCGAGGGGGTTACATACATAACATAAGTCAAACGAGTACAGTGATAAGGGATAATGACAATTGGCACGACAGAGGGAGAGAGGACCCTACCCCGAGGGCTTACAATTCAAGGAGGGGGAAAAGGACAGGAGGTGAGGGGCAACATGTTTCTGGGGGGAAGTAGTGACAACAAGGTTAGTGTGGTTATAGGAAAGCTAAGGATGGTTTTCGGGGTTTCTTTTGAAGCTGGTGAAATGGAGAAAGTCTGATGTGTTGGGGCAGTGATTCCAGATGTGGGTAAGCACGGGAGAAGTCTTGGGGCGTTGTGGGAGGAGCGAAAAGGGGAGAGCAAAAAAGGCCCCCTGGGGGAGGGAGATTGCGTGGGGGGGAATTTTGGAAATTGGGGCAAGATGTATGGGGGGAAGGTTGGAGACCCTTGTAGGTCAGGGTTATTTCTTAAAAATAAATTCGCTGGGCAATGGGAAGCCGGGAAAGGGGGTTTGGCAGGGGGGAGAGGCGGGAGAAAAAGCGAGGAGAGAGGTGGATAAGATGGGCAGCAATTTTGGGGGGGATTGGAGGGGGCGAGGGTGCTCGGGGAGCCACAGAGAAGGATTTTTGCAATCGGTGGGGATGAAAAGGGGGCAGGGCCACTTTTTTGTAGTGTCATAGTTGGGGAAATGGGCGGATGCAGAGAGTTTTTCAGGGAGGCGGCAGCAGGGTGGGGGTTTTGGGATGTGGGGTTTGGGGAAAATAAGCGGAGTCTAGGATTACCCCAAGCACGGACTTGCGGAACAGGTGGGGTGTAACCGTTAACTGAGATGGAGAATCGGGGCAGGGGAGAGTTGGACGGTGGAAATGATGATTTCGTTTTTCCAAATTTTTTTAGGAGACGTGATGAGAAGAAGGAGGAGATGGAGACAGAAGCAGGGCCCCCGGGAGATAAGAAGTGACATCTGGCGGAGATTAGAGAGGGTATCATCAGCATACGGGTGGTAATGAAAGCCGTGTGTCATGAGTGACCGGGCCAAGAGTGTAAAGAGAGAAGGAAAAGGACCCGGCTGACCCCAAAAGGGACACCAACAAAGGAGGGGGGGGGGGGAGGTGGAGCGAGAATAGAGACGCTAAAAACCCGATCAGTGGGGGACGAGGAGATCCAGGAAAAGACCCAAGTCCGTGACCGAGTAAGGAGAGGTTTGTAGCAGGGGAAGGTGACGGGTTTCAAAGGAAAGGGACGGTCTAAGGAAAAGGGACAGAGTCGGGCGTAGGTTTTAGCATTACTAGGTCATTAGTCCTTTGGGTTAGGGCGGTTCGTTAGAGTTGGGGTCGAAACCAGATTTTAGTGGTCAAAGAGAGTTGGAAGAGGGTGGGGGGACAGCTGAAGATAACGTGCTGCTCGGGGATTTTTTTGAAGCAAAAGGGAGCATGGATGGGGCTAGTTGGAAGAGGGGAGGGTCAAGGGTTTTTTTTTTAAGGTTTTGGAGATAGTAGCATTTTTTAAAAGGGGAAAGGGGAAAAGCCAGGGTTAGTGATGGGTTAAAGAGATGGGTGGGGGCGGGGAGATGAAACTGAGGTCTGGGAGAGGTGGGGTGGTAGTGGATCAAGACTACAGGGAATGAGGTTGGTTTGGATGTAAAAAAGGAGAGTTTCATGAGTGACCCTGGGAAGCAAGTTTAAGGGGAAGGCTTTTGGAAGGGTAAGGGGGGTGGGGCTGCGGGCTGAAGCTTTCTTGATGGGTTGTCTTCTGAAGGAAGTGAGGGCAAAAGGGCTGCAAAAGGAGGGTGGGGGAGGGGGTGCGGGGACAGAGAAAGAGTTTGGGGTTTTTAATAATTGTCTGGGTTGTGGGACAGGAGATATGAATGGTTTAAATAGTCCCTTTTTGGTGAGGGGAGGCAGATTTAAATGTATGCAGTGTTGTTTGTATAAAGGGAAAGCATCGGTGGGGGGATTTTCTTCCAGCGGCGTTCGCACTCTGGAAACTCCCTCATTTTTTTGTGGGTCCCCGTGTGCCAGGGTTTCTGTTGATTTGGGGTTTTTTGTGGGGGGAGGGGCGACTGAGTCAAGGGGGGGATAATTTTGGGTTTTAGAAAGTGGTGGCTGCGTCGGGGCATTTAAAAGAGGAGATATAGAAAAAGGGGGAAAAATCAGAAGAGTGAGACGGTTGAGGCTTTGTAGGTCCGCGTGGGCGATTTTATATGAGACAGGAGGACAAGGTGGAGTGGTAGAGAAGGTAAGCGGTTGTGGGCAGATATGGGGTGGGGGGGAGTTTGGAAGTCAATAGGAGGCAGAGGCGGGGGAAAATAGGTCCATGTGTGTCCATCTTTGGAGTGGCTCCAGGTCTACTGGGGGAGGGCAAAGGAGGGGCAAGTAAAAAAGGGTTTGTTGGGAACTGAGTGGGGGTGTCGATTGGGGGGGTTAAAGTCTCCCATGATATAGTGGGGATTTGGAGAAAAAAGTGGAGAAGCCAAAACAAAGTGGTCAAAAAAGACAGTGGCGGGGCGGCGGTCGGGAGATAACAGCCCCTTGGAGGGGAGGGGCGCGATGCGGAAGAGTGCCCTCAAAGGAGAAGAGTGTGGGGAAGGCAGAGGTGGACGGGGGAAAGGAGCAGGGTTGACAGGAGGAGGCCGACCCTCCCCCAGCTTTTTTATTTTAAAATTTTTTCCTCAGCAGCTGAGTATTATAAGGTTTTTGCGCACTGGGTGTTTAGAGGTTCTGCAGCAGCTGAGGTGTATTATGAGGTTCTGCATCGGCTGACGTGTGTACTCTGAGAACTTTCCTAAAAAACCTGAGACAAATTCCTTTTTAAAGGAGGGGTAAGCATTTTTCCTTTTGCCGCCGCAAATTTTAAAAAAATTTTCGGTTCTGATATCAAAACATATATTAGCGCTATATTAGGCCAATGGGAAGGTTGCACTGATGAGATCACATTGTGCCCTTTCCCACATTACCCTGAGGAACTACAAGGTTATGAAACCTAAAGAACCTTTTTGGGCAGAAAAATCCAGCCCCATTTCCAACAAAACTAGATGACAAAGTCTTGTTATAGATAAGTGTGAACAGTGGCCACATTATCGAGAAAAACCTCGGGCCCTTTTCCAAAACAAACTCCCCCCAAAACACCAAAAAATCTCCATTCAAGCAAATTTTCCCCCATTTTTTCGGGTTCTTAAGAGCTACCCTCCCTTTACTGTTCACCCCCGGTCTAGGGGTTGGGATTGGGGCGCTCTCACCGCCGCGGCCCGGGTTCGACCCGGTCGGGGAAAATGACATTTTTTTTTTTAAACATTTATTAAATTTTTTTTTAGTTTGCCAAAATCTAAATTATTTTTTTTTTAAATACTAAAAACAGATTTGAAATACAAATACTAAAGAGCACAAACATTTATTTTAGATTCTTCCGAAAGCTACAAATTTTTTGAATTTAACTTGTTCTAGATTAAACGCAAACATTTTTTTGGATTTGGGAGTAAAAACTAAAAATAAATAAAATAAAAAAATTGTAAAAATGTTTGCTGCGTTGGCCGGGAATCGAACCCGGGTCAACTGCTTGGAAGGCAGCTATGCTCACCACTATACCACCAACGCTCGCTGTGGAGTGCAGCCGCTTCTAGCACTTATATCAAAGATACCAAAAAGTAAACTATTATTAAAAGATCGTGATCTGCGCACATGGGGCCCTTTAGGGATTTGTAGTTCCGTAAGAGGCTAAGCAGGCTACTACCTTGTGGTTCTATCATCGATATGGATAATTAGATCAACACAATATTAATAATAAATAGAAAATGAATGTGTGAGGGGAGCTTAATACAGACATATAGCAGACTGTAGATAATATTTGCAACCATTGCAAATCACCCAACTACATAATTTAAAGAGAGATACCATATACATGCACAGATAGGTAGATCAAGAATTGGGCTGGGATCACATGATTTATTTTGGAGGCGTAAAATTAATTTTTTTCGCCATTACTTGTCGAAAATCGTGCAAAAATAGGAATAAAAGTCCCCACAACCCCAAAGGGGAATAATTGCGCATACCACAAAGTGGGTTTTTTCCCGGGGTTACCTCTGCAAAAATCAGGGGTAAACCACAAAAAGTGCTTAATGTAAAAAAGCCCTGATGAAAACAACACATGAAAATAAGCAGCAAAAGACACATCAAATGGTAAAAACGCATTAAAAAAACATCATTACAAATACAGTATGTGTTTTAACTGTGAAATAAGCCCTTATTTCAATGGCAAAACAGAAAAAAAGTTGTGTGCACATAGTCTCAGGCCAGGCACAGCTTATTTTTGCAGGCTATTTGACGTGCAAAGTTTAACTTTTTTGGGGATTGTTCGTTAAAAAGTTTGCAAAAAAAAATTGAAATTAAGGTCCCATTCACTACTGACAGGGAGTGCGTGACCATTATTAGAGCATAAAGGCACTAAAAAGCATGTGAGGCACAACGCAATCCACTGTACTGAAAAGACATATGAAAATAAGCAGTAAAAGACCAAACAAATAAAGTGTCACGGCAATACGCGCCGCAGTACTTACAGTCCTTATCTCCCCCCTGGCGATTGTGCCCGGGGGGGGGGGAGGAGACTAAACCATATTCTCTATGAAGCTGTGGATTACCGTAATGACTGGGACGTATTTCACCCCGCATTTAGCGCAGTACGGCGCGAAATATGGGGCGAGATACGTTCCAGTTTAAGCCATGTGAATATAGCCTTAGGGTGAATGCACACAGGACAGATTTGCAGTGAGAATCTTCCTGCCATACGCTCTTCAGTACCAGCACCGCTCTCCCTCATGCTGCTCCTGTCGACCCCAGCAACGCTCCCCTCCGCGTCCTGTCGGCCCACATCGCTCTCCCTCACGTGCTCCTGTTGGCCCCGCAACGCTCTCCCTCCGGCCCGGGTCCCGTCGCCCCAGCAACGCTCCCCTCCCTGCTCCTGTCGACCCCAGCAACGCTCTCCCTCACGCTGCTCCTGTCGGCCCCAGCAACGCTCTCCTTCGCGCCGCTCCTGTCGGCCCAGCACCGCTCTTTTCCTCAGCCCCTCCGTAGGGACCGCCCCGCCTCCCCACGCGCTCCTTTGGGCCCCCGAAACGCTCTCCTTCGCGCCGCCCGTCGGGCCCCGCACCGGGGTTTCCTCATCCCCCTGTGGCACCGGCCCCGCTTCCCTCACGCTGGGTCCCTTTACCCCACAACACTCTCCCCCGCGCCGCTCCCGCGGCCCAGCAACCTCTCCTTCGCCTGCCCTTTCACCCCCGGGCCCCCCTTCCCCATGGCTCCCGCGACCCCAGCAAAGCCTCCCTCACGCCGCCCGCGGGGCCCCCGCAACGCTCTCCCTCGCGCCCTCCTGTCGCCCCCCCAACGCCTCCCTCCCTGCTCCTGTGGCCCCCGCAACGCTCTCCCCCATGCGGCTCCTGCGGCCCCGCACCCGCTCTCCTCAGCTGCTCCTGTCGGCCCCAGCAACGCTCTCCCTCCTGCTGCTCCTGTCGGCCCCAGTACCGCTCTTCCTCATGCTGCTCCTGTCGACCCCGGCCCCGCTCTTCCTCATGCCGCTCCTGGACCGGCCCCCTCTCCCCCACCTCCCCTTTTCACCCCAGCAACGCATCCCTCACGCCCTTTTCCCGGGCCCCCCAACGCTCCCTTGCGCGCCCTGTCGCCCCACACCCCCTCTTTTCCCCATTTTGCTTTCCTTTGGCCCCGGCCCCGCTCTTCCCCCTCCCTCCGTCGACCCCACAACCTCTCCCTCACGCTGCCCTGTCGCCCCCCAACGCTCCCCTCACCTGCCCTGCGACCCCGGGCCCCCCCCTCCCTCACCCCCCCTGCGACCCCAGCAACGCCCCCTCACGCTGCTCCCGTCGGCCCCGCAACGCTCTCCTTCGCGCTGCTCCTGTCGGCCCCCCGCACCCCCTTCCCATCCGCCCGTGGCACCGGCCGCTTCCCTCCCCGCTGTCCGTCGGCCCCACAACGCCCTTTCCCCCCGCGCCCTGTCGACCCCAGCAACGCTCTCCCCCGGCTGCTCCGTCGGCCCCCAACGCTCTCCTCACCTGCTCCCGTCCCCCAGCAAAACCTCTCCCTCATGCTGCTCCTGTCGGGCCCCCATCGCTCTTCACGCGCTCCTGTGGCCCGCAAGTCTCCCTCATCTGCTCCTGTTGGCCCCGCAAAAGCTCTCCCTCAGCTGTCCTTTGGCCCCCCCCCCCCCTGCGTCGCTCCTGCGGGCCCCCGCACCGCTCCCCCCTCCCCGCTCCGTGGCCCCCCGCAACGCTTTCCCACGCTGTCTGTTTTTGGGCCCCGGGGCCCCCCTCTCCCCATGCGCCCCGTGGCCCCACAAAGTTCCCTCATTGCCCCCCTGTTGGCCCCAGCAACGCTTCCCCCCACGCTGCTCGTCGGCCCCCCAACGCTCCCCTCACGGCCCTTTGGCCCCGCCCCCCCTTTCCCCCAATCCCTCCGAAAAGGGACCGGCCCCGCCCCCCCACCTCTCCTGTGGCCCCAGCAACGTTCCCCTCACGGCTCCTTCGACACCACAACGCTCTCCCCAGCTACTTCTGTCGGCCCAGCACCGGGTCCCCCGCGTCGCCCCGTCGCCCCACACCGCTTCCCCGGCGCTCCTTGGGCCCCCACACCGCTCCCCCGCATCGCTCCTGTCGGCCCCAGCACCGCTCTCCCTCCGCCGTCCGGGCCCCAGCACAGCTCTTCCTACGCGCTCTGTCACCCCGGCCCCGCTCTCCTCACGCCGCTCCTGTACCCCACACCAACTCCCCCCACCCCCTCCTGTAAGCACCGGCCCCACTCTCCCTCACACTGCTCCCGTCAGCCCCAGCACCGCTTTCCCTCACACTGCTCCTGTAGGCACCGGCCTCGCTCTCCCTCACTCCACTCTTGCCAGCCCTGGCACTGCTTTCCTTCGATCCACTCCTGTAGGCACCAGCCCCGCTCTCCCTCACACTGCTCCTGTCAGCTCTGGCACTGCTTTCCTTCACTCCACTCCTGTCAGATACTAATTATGTGTAAGTTTTTATTTTATTTATTTGTAAAATGGCAAAAGGGGGATGATTTGAACTTTTAATATTTTTTATACTTTTAAACTTTTTTACTTTAACTTTGAGCCCCCCCTAAAGTACTTGACCACTATGGGATCATTCGTAAACCATTCTGTATTAAATAAACAATGCAGAAAGGGGTTCAAAGATGGCAGTTCTAGGCACTTCCTGGCTGGGGATGGCGGCAATGGAAACCTTCCTAAGGGTTCCAGCCGCCATTGTAACGTTTCTGCACCCTGCGATCTCGTGGAGGGATGCTGATTGAAATGAGGAAAAGTGCACGGCCCTGTCTCACAATCATTTAGATGCTGCAGCAGCGGCACCATCTGAAAAGTTAAACAGCAGGGAACAGAGCCGGCTCCGTTCCCTGCTGTTAGCGGTGGGTGTAAATTGCAATTAGCAGTTGATACCAGCCTCTTACGTAGCAGGAGTAATCCGCTACATAGGAATTTACCGACACCAGACGTATGGGTACGTTCTGTGACAGTAAGGGGCTAAACCACAGTTTTCTTGAAAGTATCAAGAAACTACTACTATTCGGAAATTTTAATCCCGACTCCGTCCTGAAATGACCTTAGTTACAACGATTAGACATACAGACATAACGCAAGAGTGGTCCGAGCTCTTGGGCTATAAAGGCACCCACCAGACGTAACTCAAAGCTCTGGGGCCCTAATGAAATGGGATCCCTAGCTACCATGTGTCATTGGCAACACTGATGTCACCTTATGTGGCAGAAGGTCTTTTGGGCCCCCCTTAGGCTACAGGGCCTGGTAGCAAATGCTTCCCCTGTACCCCCTATAGCAAAGCCCCTGGCCCCCATCACAACAATAATATATTGAGCAACATTTAAAAGGGGTTGTTGTCACAGACATTGATGACATATCAAAAGAAAATGCCATCTGTATCAGACAGCTGTGGGTCCAGAGGTGGGACTTGTACCTATCTCCAAAATGGGCCTCTGAAAACCTTCCATTCTGAAAGTGGCAGCACTCACGTGATTACTCTTCATTCATTTCAAGAGAGTTCCAAGTAGAATTGAATGGAACAGATCACCTAGACTCTTAACTCCCCTTGGAATGAATGGTGAACAACTGTGTAAGTATGACCACTTCTCTATTTGGAACAGGGAGCTTTCGGGACAGTTCTGAAAATTCCACAGATAGAGGTCAGCACCTGTCCGAGACTGATGGAATGTGCTATCGAAATACCATCAAATGTCTGAGATGGCAAATCCCCTTTAATTTTTAATTTATTGAAGGCCTTAAAGGGGTTGTCTCACTACACTGATTCATCTTACCTCAGTCCTGTTTTTACTAGGCTGCAGTAGAAGCCAGGCCTGTAGCTATAGCAACCAGTGCTGGCAGCCTATCAGGAGAAATCAAACAGGTCTGTAGCTATAGTAACCAGCACTGGCAGCCTATCAGGAGAGATACAACAGGTCTGTAGCTATAGCGACCAGCGCTAGCAGTCTATCAGGAGAGATCAAACAGGTCTGTAGCTATAGCGACCTGAGGAGCTGATGCAGCCCATACAAGAGGGTTTATCTAGGAATAGATAGGACACTATTAATGGACATATATTGCAAAGTGACTTGTTTTTGTAGGATCTTTAACATAAAAAGCAATTCTTATAGTGAGACAACCCCTTTAAGGAGTGCATATACTGATTCAGGGGCAGCAATCGGGGCCATGTGTCCAAGTCATTGGTCAATCCTAAAGGGGTTGTCTCACTACAATGATTATTTTTCAAAATGTAGAGAACGGTAAAAGAAAACCTTTTTCCAAATACATTGCTTTGTGGAGATTTTATCTGCTCTGAGGGCACACAAGTTTCTCTGAGTTACCATCTTGCTCTTCCCTTCTCTCATCTTTGTTTTATCTGAGAGCAGGGAGAGAGGTCACCACAGGTCGCCGGCAGCTTGAGAACAGACTGTGTAATCTCTAACAAACAAGGGGGAGATGTACTTGTTTACTTTGAGCTCTGAAGCTCTTTGTTCTATAAATTACATATCCTGCTCTCTTGTCAGTTCAATTACAAGAGCTGTGACTACAGCGCTGATATGCTAATTACTGCTATAGACCCACCCACATCCTGACCAGAGAGGAAGTATGAATCTAAAGCTGCATTGGCTCTGTGAAACAGTGTGGTGAGACAATCTCTTTAAGATCGTGCCCGATAGATATCTTACAAGCACATTCATATTAATTTAAATGCTATAAAAGGCTGAGTTTTTCTTTTTTTTTGGTCAAAAAGTTGAAGAGGACAGGTCTACTGGGAAGTGTAGTGTAGCGGTGAAGTAACAGACTTCTTCTCCTGGTGCAAAACTACAACAGACGAAAAAGGAAGACATGGATTTCGTTTAAAAAGACAGTAGAAGTTTTTTTGGGACGACCCAACGGTTTTCGTTTTTTGAAAATACATTTTTTTTCAGATAAATAATTTAAAAAATATTTTCCCATTTTGGGGTTTTTTCCTTCCCAGTTCTACAAGGCCCTGGTGCATTTTCAGGCCTACATTATGGTCACAGTTTAGCAGCCTGCGGGTTTAGTACCCCAAACCAGCACAATCCTAGTTCTCAAACAGGGAAAAGTCCTGCCTTTGTGCTGGGCTGAACCGCCCAGGTCGCAAAATAGGGCAATTTCCCAAATTTGGGAGCTACTTTTTGCCCTATAGAAGTCAACGGCACCATCTCGGTATCAGTCGGGATTCATTTTTATGGTATCCTATGGACGGATAAAACAAACATGGTGCCCAAAAATGGTTTTTTTAATGGGGCAAAACGTTTTGTTTGGGGGCATTAGCCCCACAATCAAAAAGGCGGCGAAATCGATTGTTTAATACACGCTTTTATGCTTGGGGAGATGCGCCGTAATTTTGTTTCCCCGGTTTTCCATTGTCTATCCTAGAAAATCAACAGTAATTAAATCCAACTGAGTGGGATTTACCCAGCTCTGTCTGAAAGTTTTGTATTGCACATTTTGAGCAATCCTTACTTGTGCCAAAACTGTGACTCTTCCATTTGCTTACACCAATCTCGCCTCCCACGGCCCCACACATGTCCTATAAATTTACGTCCTAATAAATTGTAAATAATAGTAGAAATCCAGGCTAGCTCATAGCCGACATATATCTCTATGTGGACTGGATCAATCAATATACATTTTCCTTTTTGCCATAGAACCAATGAGACTATAAAAAACCAACAGAGCTCATGAACCAATCAGGCTCATAAAAACCAATCAAACCCCGAGCAACCAATCAGACCCATAGCAACCAATCAGCTATAAAACCAATGAGTCAGGAACCAATAGAATTTATAGAACCAATCGGCAATAGTAAACCCAAACAGAGCCCCTGGACCAAAACGGCTTAGAGCCAAGCTCATAGAACCATAAGAGCTCATACAAACCCAAACGAGCCCATAGAAAAAATCAGAGATAGCAACCTTTAGAGTAAAAGAACCCAAACAGGCTCAAGCAACATCAAGCTCTCATTACCAGAGCCAAAAGCGATCAGTCACAGCTCATAGCAACCAATCAGAGACCATAGCAACCAATCAGAACTCTTATTGATTGCAATTGTTGTTGTATGGGTTTATTGGTTTAGGGGCAACAAAGACAGTCTTTGCTAGACAGTTTTCACCATAAACCCCATTGAGTCCCCTTTTTAAATTAAAGGGGGTTAAAAGATTCACAAAATTTTTTGCCGTTTTTTGGGGGATAGTTCCCCGGAAACTTGGTGGAACCTGAGGTTCGTGTAAGTCCTGGATTCTAACGAGAGCTTGGGGTTTTCATTGTGATGGATTTACCCGGGTGTCTTGGTAGGGTTTTTATGGAAAACCAGGCGGGGAGTAGAGTCGGTGCCTATTTTGAGGAGTCAGTCGTCAAAAGGACTACCGCTGCCAAAATATATAATTTTTGTTCTAGTTAGTTCGTCAGTGTAAAGGAAAGGGAAATTTGGGGTGCACCCAGGCTACTGTCCCATATCTTCACCCTCTCACATGAGAAGGTAATTGATGCTGGGCAGGCAAGCGCTCCCCCAGGGGAAAAAGATTCTGCTCCCCAAAAAAAACAGTTTCAGCAAAAGTTTTCCCTGCTTTAAAGAAGTAAGAGTTTAAACCATTCATCAAAACTGCTGTGGTGGGGAATTTCCTTATCCCCGACTTTTTTAAAATGTCGCCCCCGTGGTACCGTTTGCCCCAAAACCCCAAGTTATTTTAGGAGGCCCCCTTCCTAAAAACCCGGAAAAAAAAAGAGTAGATGTTAGGGCTGTTGGTTGTGGAGGCAATCTATTTCCAGAAACAAATTCAGGGGTCCACAAAATGTTCCGCAGTGTTTGATTTTCAATTTTTTTTTTGTTCTAAGTCTATCCAATAAATAATTTTACATGACAAGCAAAATGGTAAAAGTTTTTAACGTGTCTTTTGGCTCCTTTCTTTCCATCCCTACAGTTTTTTAATGGGGCTTGTAATTTTTATACGTATCTTACCTATCTTTTAATAAATTTACATGCTATTTTTGCATTGTTAGTTTTGCAGATTCTTTTCCCGTAACGTATTGTTTTTGTTATGCTTAAAAACCCAAAAAGTACTTTTTTTATTTTTTAGTATTGGGAAATCCATTTTGGTTTTCAATTCTGTTGAATCCCTTTTGGGCTCTGTAGATGCAAGTTCCACCTTGGGATCTGCCCTACCTTTTGGGGGTGCACCCCCAAAAATGTGAATGGAGAACGGGGCAATTTAGGTTGGATTTCATTCTGTTTTGGGAATTTGTGTATAGGCACGTGCTCTCTGTACCGGAATCCCATAGAAAAGAATGGGAACACAGGCTCCCTGTACCAGAAATCCAAAACAGAAAGAGAACTCAGCGTCCCCCGTACTGGAAAAACTCATGAACAGAAGGAGAACCAGCGCTGCCTGTACAGAAATCCCTAGAAAAAAGAATGGAAATCACGCTCCCCGTGGGGAATCCCTAGATGGAAAGGAGAAAACAGCGCTCCCCCGTACCCCGAAATCCATAGAACAGAATGGAGAACACAGCGCTCCCCTGTCCCGGGGAAGCCGCAGAACAGTATGGGGGAGAAAACGCCTCCCCCCTACGGAAACTCCCCTAGATTGAATGGGAAACGCGCTTCCCCGTCTGTGACCTCCATAGAACGAATGGGGAAAACAGCGTCCCCGTACCCGGAACTCCATAGACAATGGAGAAACAGCACTCTTATACTGGGGGTCTGCCATAGAACCGAATGGAGAACAAAACCCTCCCGTATTGGGAAAACCCCCTAGAACGAAATTTAAACAGCGTCCTCTATACTGGAACTGCCCTAGAACAAAATGGAGAAACACAGGTCCCGTCCGGGAACTCCAAAAAAAAGAAGGAGAAACGCGCTCCCCGTACTGGAAATTATTGAAAAGAAAGGAGAACACAGGCTCCCTGTCTGGGAACTCCCATAGAAAAAAAGGAGAACAAAACGCTCCCTTGTAATGGAAAATCCCATAGAACAGAATGGAGAACACAGCGCTCCCCTGTACTGGGAACTCCATAGAACAGATGGAGAACATAGCGTCCTCCCTGTATAGGAACTCCCATAGAACAGATTAGAACACAGCGCTCCCCTGCACTGGGAACTCCCATAGAACAGAATGGAGAACACAGCACTCCCCTGTACTGGGAACTCCCATAGAACAGAATAGAGAACACAGCCCTCCCCTGTACTGGGACCTCCCATAGAACAGAATGAAGAACACAGCGCTCCCCTGTATTGGGAATTTCCATAGTAAAGAATGGAGAACACAGCGCTCCCCTGTACTGGAAACTCCCACAGAACAGAATGGAGAACACAGCGCTCCCCTGTACTGGGAACTCCTATAGAACAGAATGAAGAACACAGCGCTCCCTGTACTGGGAACTCCCATAGAACAGAATGGAGAACACAGCACTCCCCTGTACTGGGAACTTACATAGAACAGAATGGAGAATGCAGAGCTCCCCTGTACTGGGAACTCCCATAGAACAGAATGGAGAACACAGCGCTTCCCTGTACTGGGAACTCCCATAGAACAGAATGGAGAACACAGCACTCCCCTGATAAGCGTATTTCCATATATCACAGAGCTCAGCTTCTCTCCTCTATCATATAACCCTATATATCACAGAGCTCAGCTCCTCTTCTGTATCACATAACCCTATATAACAGAGCTCAGCTCCTCTCCTCTATCATATAACCCTATATGTCAGAGCTCAGCTCCTCTCCTCTATCATATAACCTTATATATCACAGAGCTCAGCTCCTTTCCTCTCCACTATCATATAACCCTATATATCACAGAGCTCAGCTTCTCTCCTCTATCATATCCTGCTCTCAGAAAAGGCAGGATAAACCACCTGACAGGTTCCTTTTAAACTTCGGTCAACACATATCTAAACCCCCACTAACAACTATTTTGGTACCTAAAAGCTGTGTGTGAATTTTAGAAAAGTTTGACCCATTTTGCTATAAGGTTCATAAACTAAACTAATGGCTGCAGCTACAAAAGTCAATAAGAAATGACCTGGTATGAAATGTACAGTTTTTCTACTTTGGGACCATAAAAACAGGTTTCTTCTATAATAACCAGCTCTGCTGTTCCGTCACTGATAAACATGCTGCAGAACCAATAGAAAAGCAGCCTGCTCCCCAAACAAGGAGAACACCTGAACTAAATTAATAGAAATTGGATTTACTACACTGGAAACTTTCTTAAAGGGGTTTTGCCATGAAGTGAGTTCCTTACCTCTTATCTGCTCACGAGAGAATATAAACAAAGCATGCTGAGTCATTAAATGTTTACTCAAATAATTACATTACAACAAGTGGATCATCTATACAAAAGACACAGCCTCATACACTGCACTTTCTCCCCAATTGCAAACACGCAAGCGGGGCCAGATCAGCCCCTTTGTCATGTCCGGTCGGGCCAGACACTCCTTCAGTGCCTCTCATCATACAAAAGACACAGCCCATACACTGCACTTTCCCCCCAAGTGAAAAACACGCAAGGGGGGGCCAATCAGCTCCGCAGGTCCTGGTTGGTCAATTAAACTTTCAGGAAACTGGGGGGAGAGCAATGTTGTAGCTTAAAGGCTTCATTTTTGTAATACATTTTTACCCTTTTGGGGGTCCCACGTCAACATTACACGTGGAAAAACCCTTTTTAAGAACAAAAAAACGACAGGGTGAATCCCCTTAAATCCCTGTTCCAGAGATCTCAGCACGGTGGCAGGAAAATACTCTGATAAATTTTTTTTTAAAAGGGGAAAAACCCTGTCACATAGTTTTGCCCCCCCTTGCTGAGGACGCACACCCAGTGTCAGCCCCTGCTGTTTCCGCCTGTCCCCTTTTTATTCGTAAGAGCGGATTTTTTAGAGATTTAATGCTAAATTTGCATTTTTTCAGCCGAAAGTCATAAAAGAGCCCTTGCATTCAGGGCCCCGCCCACCTGAGGCTCCCTCCCCACCTCACAATGCCAAACTTTTACCTTAAATAGGAGAAAACAAGTGAATAACTGTCAGATGGGTGGGGATAGTTTTGGGGGGGTGGGGAAAAAACCCCCTGCTCTAAATAGCGGACTCTCTTCTTGCGAAAAACTGCCAGATTTGTCTTTTTAAACACAAAACTCCAGATCTTACAAAAAGGGGCACACGCGGGAAACAGAGGTCTGACACGGCTTGTTCTGCTCTCGGAAGGGGGGAATAATCTATGTGACATTTTTTTTTTTAAAGGGCTCTTTCACACAACTGTATTTTCGTGTAAAATCAATTTTTTTTAGACCAAAAATGAAAGAAAACACAAGAAGAAAAAAAGAATCAGTAAAACCTTTGGTAAATTACGGCCATGGAAATGAGTCCTAAGAAGAGCGAACGTTGTCAGGAATCCTATATCATATATACAAATACAACAAACTTAATGAGTGTGTGAATATAGAAATATAAGACTCGTTGGGGGTTTGTTGAAAACGGGCTAACGTGAGATGTCTTTTTTTGCCCAAGCAACCAATCAGGCTCATACAACCCCCCAGAGCCCAGTAACCAATCAGAACTTAGCTTTTTTTTTCCGAGCAGTTTTTAAAGAAATTTAAAGCTGGGCTTGATCGGTTGCTATGAGACATTGGGTTTTCTTTGGGGTCTAAATTGGTTGCTATGGTTTATCGGTTTCTTGAGCATTTATTGGTTCTATGGCTTGTTTGTTACTACACTCCGATTGGTTGTTAATTGTCCCTTTTAATTTTTGGCTTCTATTGTTTTTTCGGGCTTGATTGTTTTCTTTTGATCTGATTTTATTGTTTTAGCTTGATGATTCTATGGCTCTGATTGATTGCTATGGGGGTCAAATGGTTCTTAGGCTCTGATTTTGTTGCTAGAGCGATTGGTTCTAGGGCTCCAATTTTTTGTATGGGTTTCTGATTGGGCGCTATGGGGTCTGATTGGTTGCTATGATGGTAATTGGTTTTTGGGGTTCTGATTGTTTTCTAAGCTCTGATTTTTTTATGTCCCTGGTTTCTTGATTGGGTTCCATGCGTTGATTGGTCGCTATGGGGGTCTGATTGGTCGCTATAGCTCTGATTTGGCTATGGGTCTGATTGGGGGCTATGGGCTTGATTGCTGGCTATGGGCTCTATTGGTTGTTATGAGCTCTGATTGCTGGCTATGGCTCTGATTGGTTTTTAGCTATTGCTGGGAAGGGCTCGATGGTTGCATGGGAACAAAGACAGTCTTACTGCTAGACAGTTTTCATACATAAGGCTCATTGTTTTGTTAAGGGAATACTGCGAGACTGATATAGATATTAGGTCATAGATTTTTGTTTTAAGAATAAGAAGTGAGAGGGACACAACCAGACTTCATGTCAATCAACTTTATCGTTAATACCGACTTGCTGGCCTGTACGGATAGCGGTGTCTGGTACCGCGGCTCCCATTCACTTTGAAGAGACTGAATGAGATGAGTGGCCGTACTTGACAAAGGCGTCACTACAAACCAGTGACCCCACTGATCAAGCATTGATGGCCTACTGTGAGGGTAGACCGGCAAGGGTTAAAGGTTTTTTTTTAAGACTATTAAAAACCTTCCAACACCACCTCCCTAATATAGAAAATTAACCCACACTTACCTCTCATTCCAGAGCTACCATAGCTCCAGAGTTCCTCCCTTGTGACTCACTGATGACATCACATACATGGATCACATGATGCTGCAGCCAATCACTGACCTCTGTGGTCACATGACCTATAAGCATAACGTGATGTCACCAGTGAGAAACAATTCAGCTGGGACGGTGGCGATGGCAGAGGCACGTATAGGTTAATTTTCTATTTTAGCACAGCGGGAGGTGGTAGGGAGGTTTTTTAAAAGTCATAGAAAACCCCTTTAAGCCACAGAAATTCTTTAAGAAGCAAGAGTGGTTTAAGGCCGCAATTTTGCAGCATTTCACATCTGCATTTGGGTCACATGACCGTAAGACCTTAGAACCCTATTTTGACCATAATTTGGATCAACAGAGCTGCAGTGTTGGGTGTTGAGGCCATAATTATAGAGAAAAACAAAAAACAGACAAATTTGTTCAGCATTTTGCACATTAAATATACATCAATATCTGACTATATATATTTTTTAAACAGCAAGGGCCTTTTGCATGAAAACTGTCGAGCAGTAGGACTGTGTTGCTCATAGCAACAAATCAGAGCTCATAGCAACCAACCAGAGCCCATAGTATCCAATTAGAGCCCATAGTATCCAATTAGAGCCCAGCTTTTATACTTCCAGAGCAGTATAAAAAATGAAAGCTGAGCTCTGATTGGTTGCTATGGGTTCTGATTGGTTACCATGGGCTCTGATTGGTTGCTATGAGCTCTGATTGGTTGATGTGGGCTCATAGCAACCAATCGGAGCCCATAGTAACCAATCAGAACCCATAGCAACCAGAGCCCATAGTATCCAATTACAGCTTTTATACTTCCAGAGCAGTATAAAAAATGAAAGCTGAGCTCTGATTGGTTGCTATGAGCTCTGATTGGCGGCTATGGGCTCTGGTTGCTATGGGTTCTGATTGGTTACTATGGGCTGATTGGTTGCTATGAGCTCTGATTGGTTGATGTGGGCTCATAGTAACCAATCGGAGCCCATAGTAACCAATCAGAACCTATAGCAACCAGAGCCCATAGTATCCAATTACAGCTTTTATACTTCCAGAGCAGTATAAAAAATGAAAGCTGAGCTCTGATTGGTTGCTATAGGCTCCAATTGGTTGCTATGAGCTGATTGGTTGATGTGGGCTCTGATTGGTTGCTATAAGCTCAGGTGACGATGGGCTGATTGGTTGCTATGAGCTCTGATTGGTGGCTATGGCCTCTGATTGGTTGCTATGGGCAACAAAGACAGTTTTATCATCAATAAGGCAACCAACCAGAGCCCATAGTAATCAATTAGAGCCCAGCTTTTATATTTCCAGAGCAGTATAAGAAATGAAAGCTGAGCTCTGGTTGTTTACTGTGAGCTCTAATTGGTTGCTATGGGCTTTGATTGTTACTAAGGGACACAAACACTACCATGTACTCTACTTAAGCACGATGTATAGGTGTAGAGAACCCTTGATATAATGGAATGAAGTTCTGGGTATACCAATACAATTTAAACCAAAACAACTACAGTGAAAACCCCACCTAAAAAAAAGATACATAAAACATAACTTTTAATCAGAATGAATAAGAGTTGGGAAAGAAAACGAAAAAAAAACCCTCAAATATACCCTATCAAGGGCCTGTCTACCTCAAAAAAGGGGAAATCGCCCCAATAAAAGGGGGCCCCCACACGGAACCTAAACTAAACCCTGGGCCCTAGCTACATCTAATATGAAAAAAGAGAAAGAAAAAAAACAAAAAACACATATACTACAAATGGAGTGCACAAACACAAACCGTGCTGAGATAAACAACAATACAACAGACAATATACGATTGATGTACAACAATACTATGAATGGATGATGCGTCATCGGAAGATGATCAATAACCCATAAATATTCCAATATTCCAAAATTGGAATATTTATGCGTTATTGATTATCTTTCTATGACGCATCATCAATTCATAGTATTTTTGAACATCAAACGTATTGGGCTGTTTTATTGTTTTTTATCACAGCACTTTTTTTGTTTGTGCACTCCATTTGTATATATGTGTTTTTGTTTTTTTTTCTTTCTCTTTTTTCATTTAAGATGTAGCGAGGGACAGGGTTAGTTTGGGTTCCAGTGTTGGGGCGCCCTTATTGGGGCGATTTTCCCCATTTTGAGGTAGACAGGTCCTTGATAGGGTATATTTTTAGGGTGTTTTTTCCGTTTTCCTTTCCCAACTCTTATTCATTCTGATTAAAAGTTATGTTTTATGTATTTTTTCTGGTTGTTACTAAGGGCTTTGATTGGTTGTTTTGGGCTCTGACCAGTTACTATGGGTTCGGATTGCGGGCTATGGGCCCTGATTGGTTGCTATGAGCTCTGATTGGTTGCTATGGACAACAAAGACAGTCTTATCATACATAAGGCCCCAAGTTATACATGCCATGTATTAACATTTTTTGTTAAATATTTGGATAATTTTTTAACAATGCTAGGATAGACTAAGGATAGTTTGTTAAACGACTCGAGACTGGAAGTCAGGACGACCATTACGTCCCTTCTCTCGCCTTCCCTCCTCTTGTTCGAGCACCTTTACTTGTCGGTGGTTTGTCGGAGCTCTGCGGAGATGCTGATGGGTCACTTTTGGTTGAGGGTGCTACAATCTGACAAGCACTCTGTTTGTCTGTGGAACATGTGGCTACGGGCGATGTCCCTGCAGGATTTGACAACCGTTGTAAAATACCCTTAAGCAACAAGTTGTTTTCATTCATGAGTTTTTCTTTCTTTTCGTAGTGCTCCTGCATGACCCTCAGCTTGGACTCGTGATGTTGTCTGAGCAGACGTAACTTCTCCATCCTATACTGCCTCTCGTCGTCGCGATCTCGTTGCTTCAGCCTAAATTTCCTCGCCCTTTCCGATGCTCGAACATGGTTGTTGACTTTGACATTTCTGGTCAGCTGCTGCACACCCACACCTAAATGTAACAAGTCCATGTGAAGAACATGCATCTGATGTCTTTGGGAGCGGTGGTAATGACGTTGTGCTGTGTGAAGAGTCCCGACCACTTTATTAATGGTTCCCGCATTTGTAGTCTTTGGGTGGTTGCTCGGAGCCGTCATTGGAGAATAGGGGTGACTAGTCGTCACATGAGGTTTGGGAGTCACCAACGATGGTTTGTTGGGAAGAGTAACGGGCTTGGTGACCGCAGGAGGAGGTTTGGTGCCAGATGCTATAGGCTTAGCTGGAATAATAGGTCTGGTAGCAGCCACAGCTGATTTGGTAGAAGGAATATGGAGTTGGGAAGCAGTACAAGGCTGGGTAGCTGAAGGCAGAGGTGGGGCAGCAGCTGGAAAGGACTGAGGTGAAGGTGTGGGCGCATCTTTGCTGTAGTTGATGGGCTCCATCTTCATCATCATTTCCTTGTCATCTTCTTCCTCCTCTTCTGCCATGTCAACTACAGGTTAATATTAAACAAAAAACGAATTATTATCCAGATATGCAACAATTTAGATGTTTAATCACACAATAAGGGGGAAAGAAACTATACAAATGATATACACTGAGTCGGCTGGGGATATAGATCTCCAAATTCTCAAGATTTACAGGCAGTCCTTGGGTTACATACAAGGTTCAGTAAGTTTAAATCTGAAGGGGTTGTCTCACTACATTGATACATCTTACCTCAGTCCTGTTTTCATTTTGAATTCAGGGCGGTGTTTACTGGCTTCTTCTAGGCTGCAGGAGAAGCCAGGTCTGTAGCTATAGCCAGGGCTGTGGAGTCGGCAAGCTGAAGCCCCGACTCCTCAATTTCCTAAACCTCCGACTCCCTCATACATGGCGCATGTTTAAGTGATAACTTTACTGTAGTAAAATGGTAACATCCGGTTTTTTATCACCTTATGATTCAATAAACAAGCTATTTAGGTAGAACAGACACTGACAAGCAAAAGGGTAACAATGTTTTGATCTTTTGAACACTTGTGGGGAGAGTTGAAGAAAAAGCTGTATTTGTATCCAAGTGCAGTCTGCACCAAAATTGGGAATGTGGAGAAGAGACCTGGGATCAGATTTGAGTCAAGATATGCTTGAATCCGATCCAGAGCCCAGAAGGATTCAGGCAGTATTGAAAACCAAAAGGTGGATTTCCCAAATACTAACAAAATAATAAAAATTAACGGTTTGATTTTTAGGAGCAAAACAGTAACAATGCAGTTACAGGAATGAATCTGCAGAACTAAGCAGATGCTAAATACGTGCAAGTCAACTTTATGACTAAGATGTAAGATGACTGTATATAAAATTACAGTAGCCTCATATACAAAGCTGTAGTGGATGGTCAGATATGGAGCCTGAGAGTCACAAGTTCAAAACACTGTTACCATTTTGCTTGTCAGTGTAAAATATATTTATTGGATATGACTTTAGAACACAAAAAATTGTAAATATGCAAAACACTGCAGGAACATTTGTGGAGTCTCTGAATTTGTTCTGAGAAATAGTATCGCCTCCATCAGATCCTGCATAAATGACCTCACATCTGATCTCATGATTTCAGGCTAGAGAACGGCCTCTCTACACTAACTTGGGTGCAAATAGGTGGCCACAGGGGCAACATCTCTAAGGCTATGTTCACACGGCTTATTTCGGGGCGTATTTACGGATGTATTTACGTCTGCAAATACGTCCCGAAATACGTTTCAAATACATGTCACAAAGTGTGGCACGTATTTTGTGTCTTAAATACATTCCCCATTCTTAATTAGGCCTTGTTCACACGGCTTATTTTGCCGCGGATTGGCGCCGTATTCCGCGCCGGATTTGTGCTGCAGTACGGCGCCAATCCGTCGGAGTCATGACGGTAATCCACTGCTCTCATAGAGAACAGTGGATTCCGTCGCTCCTCCCCGCTCGGCGAATCCACCGCGGGGGGAGAAAGTGACGCACATTATTTTACGCGCGTACGCGCCGTAGATAATGCATTGTCTATGGGCCGGGGCGCGGCGCCCCCGCCGCGCTCCGGCCCCGCCCCTTATTCACGCCGGATTTGTGAGCGCAATACGCTCACAAATCCGTCGGGAATAAGCCGTGTGAACACAGGGATTTACGTTGCAAAATACGCCTCAATAAGTGACAGTGGACTTAATTTTACGATCTTATTTACGGACGTATTTACGGCCGCAAGTTCGTCGCGGAAATACGCCTCGTGTGAATGACGAGGCGTATTTTACATTGGAATCAATGCTAATCTAATTGTTCATTATTTGAAACGTATTTCAGGACGTATTTGCGGACGTAAATACGTCCGTAAATACGTCCCGAAATAAGCCGTTTGAACATAGCCTAACAATGTCAGGGTATAAAGGAATTGCCTCAGCCACAGTCAGTTTTGATGAATGGTTGATCTTCTACTTCTTTGAAAGCAGGTGAAAAATTTTGCTGAAATCTGTTTGCCCTGGGAGCAGAATCTTTTCCCCTGGGGGAGCGCTTTACCTGCTCCATGTTATCAATTACACTTCTCATGTGATAAGGCTGAAGATATGGGAGCAGTAGCATCGGCTGGACCCAATTCCTCTTGCTCTTTGCACTGCATTGAACTAACTGGACCAACTTATATATTTTGGGAGTCAGAGTCTGTCCATTTTATGACGACTCCGACTCCTGCAAAATAGGCTCCACGACTCCGACTCCACAGCCCTGGCTATAGCGACCAGTGCTGACAGCCTATCAGGAGAGATCAAACAGGTCTGTAGCTATAGCGACCTCAGGAGCTGATGCAGCCCATACAAGAGAGGATATCTCAGAATAGGTAGGACACTGTTAATGGACACATATTGCAAAGTGACTTGTTTTTGCAAGATCTTTAACATAAAAATCAATCCTTGTAGTGAGACAACTCCTTGGAAGGGGTTGTTTCACTATAAAGATTAGCTTCCAACATGTAGGGAACGGTAATGGAAGCCTTTTTCCAAATATATTTCTTTGCTACTTTTGCTTTCTTGACGAGGTAAGAGCTGGGGGGCTAGGACTGGCAGCAATCCTGCTGTTGGACCACTGGGCCATGTCTGTCATTGTTGTGGCCGGTGACCGCCATGCAGTGTTACTTCTATTAGCATATGGACCCACTTAAAAGAGGATACAGTTAAGTAGAAAGTGGGTTTATACCGTTTGATCAAAAAGTCTGAGAACCTCCTGTTCATTTTTGTAAAATTTTGCTGAGAAGCAATAGATCAACGTATAATGTGAGGATGTTTCTCTTCTATGTGAATTATTCTTAAAGGGGTTGCCTCACTACAAAGATTAACTTTCAACATGTAGGAAATGCTTTGTTAATTTTGCTTTGTTGAGGAGATACAAAAGATTTTATCTGCTCTGAGTGCACTCAGGTTTCTCTAGGTTATCGATCTGCTCTTACCTTCCCTCTCTGCTGTTTGTCTTATCTGAAAGCAAGGTTTGCCGTGACCACACAAAATCTCTCTTATCTCCTCAGCACAGCAAAATAAACAAAGCAATGTGTTTGAAAAAAGTCTTCATTTATCGTTCCTTACATGTTGAAAGCTAAAAGAAAACCGCTTTAAGTACGAGTCGTATGTAAGTCAGATGTTGTAACTCTTAGGCTATGTTCACACGGCATAATTATGTGACGTATTTCGCCTGCAACTACGTTGTGTGCTCGAGTGCGGGGGGTGGGGCGGCAGCAGCCCCTCGGCCCCATAGACATTCATTATTCTCGGCGCGTATACGCCGTGAATAATTGACATGTCACTTATCTCCCCCCGTGGCGTATTGTGCGAGCGGGGAGAGGAGACGTAATCCATAGTTCTCTATGAGAACTGTGGATTACCGTAATGACTGGGACATATCTCGCCCCGTATTTCGCGCAGTACGGCGTGAAATACGTCCGATTTTAAGCCGTGTGAACATAGCCTTAGACTGCCTGCATTGTACATTAACTAGGAGGTCGTGCTTTACATAATGGTTCAAAAACCTGATGCTTACACGAAGAATAGTTCCAAAAATCATCTTCATAACAGTTCTCTTCTTCTGGCTCATATTTACCTGAAAGAATAAAGAAAGAATTATAAAAAAAAACAACAAAAAAAAACCAACACAAATGACATAAGTTTACCGATCATGAGTTTACCAATTAATTCTAATATTCTCCCCTGCGGAAACAGATTGCAAGCTAAATGTGTCCCTGGTGTTTGCAGGGAGCTGTACATACCTTCCTTCTTCTGCCCAGTTCTTGTATAGGACGAGAATCCCATACGTGCTGGAGGCTTATGATAACGAAGACCTGCAGCAGATTAACCGCCAAAAATTTTATCCATGTCTAGGCTGCGGCTACCGTGTCTTGCACAACAAAAGTCATATGTAAGGGCTTGTTCACACGCCGTTTTTGGATCCATTTTGGATCCGAAAATCGCATCCAAAAACGCAGCGTCAATCGGATCCAAAACACATTCAACACGTACCCTGTTTCCCCGAAAATAAGATATTATCTTATATTCATCTTTGCTCCTAAAGATGAGCTAAGACTTATTTTTAGGGGATGTTTTTTATTATATGAACAAGAATTCACATTTATTGTTGAACAAAACATCAATATGCATTAATATACTGTAGTGATTTCATCACAAACATCAGCATAAGCAGCCAAACTCTGAATTGCATAAAAAAAAATGCACTAGGTCTTATTTTCGGGGAAACAGGGTAGGTGCGTGTTTGGATGCGTTTTGGCTGCTGCAGGATCGCACCCTATAGTTTATTATTGGGCTCCTGCTGCGTCTCTCAGATCAAGAATTGAACATGACAATTCTTAGAACGGATCCGAAAGACGCAATGAGGCGCAGCGGCGATCACTTGTCTGAACACCGATGTGTTTGTTACATTGCAAGCAATGTAAAACACACTGCACTTTGCTAGATGCGTGTTTGCGTCTGTCTAGATGGACCCACGCACCTAATAACGTATGTTCACACGGACTGAACACGCCGTGTGAACATACCCTTAGGCAATCAAAGCGAGGATCAGGCCCCAATCACATCACATTTTCACCATTTGCCGAGTATATGGAGTACATCTGAATAGCCATAAAATGATGCACCCACTGCCTAGAACGGGGAACACGTATGAGGGCGAGTCACAAAATGATCTGCACTTTAACCCCTTAAGCACCAGGCCTGGAAAAGCCTTAAAAAAAACAGCTACATTTTTAAGTTTTTACCTCCTTGCGATTTAACAGTCGTAACTTTTTTATTTTTTCTATGACGCAGTTGTATGAGGATTTGTTTTATGCGGGAGAAGTTGTATTTTTTGGGGGTGTAATTTGAGCATCTTTTTGCTGTAAGAACATAAAAAAGTGTTTCTCTGCATTTGTTTTTTAAAAGTTTTTTTTATACCATTGTATGGAGTTTCACACTAAATGCCAACGACGGCATTTTGTCATTGCTGGACCTCATTTTTTACTGCAGACATGCGGGATCTGAAATGCGATGGTGGAAAACCTGTGCTGTATAGACTACAGTGCGGGATTTTCATTGCTGCCTATGGAGCACAGTGTATCCTCGGATTCAAAATACTGAAACAGGCGATAATCAGACGGTATTCCTGTGCTGTGTAGACATAACCTTACTATGGAAACAGTCCTGGGGCTACTCCAGGGGTCACATGTATGAAAACTGTCTAGGTCTAAAACTCACTTTGTTGCCCATAGAGACCAATTAGAGCCCATAGCAACCAATTAGAGCCCATAGCAACCAATCAGAGCCCATAGCAACCAATCAGAGCTCCCCTGTCATTTCATACAGCGTTCTGGGAAAATGAGAGGGGCGCTCTGATTGGTTGCTTTGGGCAACAAAGTGAAGTTTAGACCTAGAAAGTTTTCATACATGTGGTCCTAGGTCTCCAGGGCTGACTGTATAGACATTTCTCAGGCTCCAGCAGGCACTTTTGATTACATTGTGGTCATGACAATCAAAGGGCTAAACTACGGGAAAGAGGCTTTTTCCAGACCCCGGTGTTCACAAAGTCTGTTCTAGGAAGGGAGCTGTTAACTACAGCTCAGTTTCTAGCAGGGCTGTGGAAACTAAGTCCATTTTGATGGAGTTGGAGACGTTCTAAAATGGAACAACTCCGAAACCAAAAACATATAACAAATTGGTCCAGTTAGTTCAATGCGGTGCCATGAGCAAGAGGCATTGGGTCCAGCCAGTGCTACTGCTCCCATATCTTCAGCCTCATCACATAAGGAGTTTAATTTTGAAAAGTATTTGGATGTCATGGAGCAGGCAGATTCCGCTCCCATAGCAAAAGATTGACCAGATTTCAGTAAAGTTTTTCACTTGCTCTCAAAGAAGAAGAAGAAGAGTTTATCCGTTTATCAGAACCGACTGCATGAGTCAATTCCTTTCTTCCCTGACATTGTTAGAGATGTTGCCCATGTGGTCACCACTTTGCCACCAACCCAAGTTAGTGTAGAGAGGCCGTTCTCTAGCCTGGAAATGATGAGCTCAGATGTGAGGTCATCTATGAAGAATCAGATGGAGGCAATACTATTTCTTAGAACAAATTCAGAGACTCCACAAATGTTATTCAGGACAGTTTTCTTCAACACTTACTGCAGTGTTTTGCATATTTATAATGTATTAAAGTTTTTTTTGTGTTCTAAAGTTGTATCCAATAAATATATCTGATGTTCTACCTAAATACCCTGATTATTTTATCATAAGTGAGATAAAAAGTCTGATGTTACCAGGGCTGTGGAGTCGGCAAGCCAAACCTCCGACTCCTGACCCCGACTCCCTCATACATGGGGCACGTTTCAGTGATAACTTTACTGTAGTAAAATGGTAACATCCGGCTGTTTATCACCTTATGATACAATAATCAAGCTATTTAGGTAGAAAAAGACACTGACAAGCAAAAGGTAACGATGTTTTAATCTTTTGAACACTTGTGGGAGAGCTGAAGAAAAAAGCTGTATTTGTATCCAAGTCCAGTCTGCACCAACATTGGGAATGTGTAGAAGAGACCTGGGATCAGATTTTGGTCCAGATATGCTTGATTCTGATTCAGAGCCCAGAAGGATTCAGGCAGTATTGAAAAGGTGGATTTCCCAAATACTAACAAAATAATAGAAATTAACATTTTGATTTTTAGGAGCAAAACAGTAACAATGCAGTTACAGGAAAGAATCTGCAGAACTAAGCAGATGCTAAATACTTGCAAGTCAAATTTATGTATAAGATAGGTAAGATGACTGTATATGAAATTACAGTAGCTACATGTACAAAGCTGTAGTGGATGGAGAGATATGGAGCCTGAAAGTCTCACAAGTTCAAAACATTGTTACCATTTTGCTTGTCAGTGTAAAATATATTTATTGGATATGACTTCAGAACACAAAATTGTAAATCTGCAAAGCATTGCAAGAACATTTGTGGAGTCTCTGAATTTGTTCTGAGGAATAGTATTGCCTCCATCAGATCCTGCATACATGACCTCACATCTGATCTCATTATTTCCAGGCTAGAGAACGGCCTCTCTATACTAACTTGGGTTGGGAGTAAAGCAGTGACCACAGGGGCAACATCTCTAACAATGTCAGGGTATAAAGGAATTGCCTCAGCCACAGTCAGTTTTGATGAATGGTTGAACTCTTCTACTTCTTTGAAAGTAGGTGAAAAATTTTGCTGAAATCTGTTTGCCCTGGGAGCAGAATCTTTTCCCCTGGGGCAGCGCTTTGCCTGCTCCATGTCATCACTTACACTTCTCATGTGATAAGACTGAAGATATGGGAGCAGGAGCACTGGCCGGACCAAATTCCTCTTGCTCTTTGCACTGCATCGAGCTAACTGGACCAACTTATTATATATTTTGGGAGTCGGTCCATTTTATGACGACTCTGACTCATGCAAAACGGGCACCGAAACCGACTCCACAGCCCTGGATGTTACCCTTTTACTACAGTAAAGTTATCACTTAAACATATGCGAGACGGAGTTAGGGAAATTGAATTGTCGGAGCCTTGGCTTACCGACTCCACAGCCCTGGTTTCTAGCATCGTTGTGGCGCTGGTCATATTTAGCAAGAAACTAGACATTTTTTTGGGGGTCTGATACGGATATTTATCCAAGACTTAGGAGCAGAATTACCATGGGAATCGTACCAGAATTTTGTTCTTTACGTCATTTTTTATGTTTTAGATACTTCTGAAGCCTTATTTTAAAAAAAAGGACGTGACCTATGTAATATGGCCACATGGTTTAGCGCGTAACATCATGCACCCAAAAGATATACAGGCAGTCCCCGGGTTACGAACGGGATAGGGACTATAGGTTTGTTCTTAAGTTGAATTCGTATGTAAGTCGGAACAGGTATATTTATGAAATCTATCTGCAGCACAAAAGTTTTTTTTTTTTTTTCATTTTGGATAGTGCAGAGAAGGGTTTTTAAATTTGTTTTGCTCTCTGTGCCCCTGTTAAGAAGATTTCACCTCTCCTGCTGCTGTGGCATGCTGGCACTTGTCATTCCACAGCTAATATCTGCTGTGGAACATGGAACTACAAGTGCCAGCATGCCCCACAAGTCTCCGTTTGTAACTAGGGGACAGATGTAAGTCGGAACAGTGGAAGTTGAGGACTACCTGTACATTGACATTTGGAGATGCCTAGCTATTTTCCACTTATTTCAATGACTTACGTGGTTCTCTGTCTGTGTCCACATGTCCCTCTATTGGCCGAATAGTGTCTGGGCCAATGACATGCATCAGTTCTTCTTCATATGATAAGTACTGTAATTCCAGGCAAGGGCCACCACCATTGTGTTGTGAATACTTATTCTGATCGGCCATTTTGACCTTTACGCGCCTTTTTATATCCCTCAGCCTCTTCTTACAGTTTTCGATACTTCTCGGCTGGGTGCCTGCAGCATTCACAGCTTCTACAATCCTAGACCACAGAAAATTCTTGCGGGCTTGGGAGGTCGTCGCAGCATTGCTCCCAATGATACTGTCCCAGACACCGACTGCTTCATGGACGAGAGCACAGTTTTCATCAAAGGAAAATTTTATGTTGCGGGGAGCTTTCGAAAATGTGAAATCGCCAAGGCTAAAGTGGCTTCCGCTCTGTTCTCCACTGAAGCCATTCTGTGCACTCTCCGTCCTGGTGTACCCAGCGATATCCATGCCACTCTGGCTCCCCGGGACATGCTGCACCACGGGTGGGTATGGGGAATTTTTACGTACATATTCTAATTTGAAAAGATTGGCTGCTTTGCTCTCCAGTGGGGTCAGCCGGGCGAGTAACGAGTGATCGGATCCAGAGCCTTGCGTTTGCTTCTGCATTGCCACCAATTTATCTATGAGTCGATACTTGTACACATGCCAGTGCTTCTTTGCCTCCTCGATGCCTCTCTGCAGAACGCCCACCGAATTCACATTTTCAAGTACCTTTTGCCAAATTAAAACTTTCTGTGCAAACGAGGTGATTCTAGCTCTTTCCCCAAATAGTTTCTCATAGTGTTCCAGCAATTCTCTCACCAAAACAAGCTCTTCCGAAGCCGTAAATCTGGGGCGTCTCTTCGCCACCTTCTCAGTAGTGGGTGCTCCAGTTTTAAGGTGTAACCCTTTGTGTGATGGTTCTGTTCCCAAATAAAAAAAAAAAAAAAAAGTCAAAATTAAGACAATTGAGTGTTCCCACTATTCATAGACAAACCATGAACATCTAACATCAGAGATAAAAACCTGTAGGAAGGGAGCAAAATACTAACAGTATCAAAAGGACCAGACTTAAAGGGGGTTGTCTCACAAAGGGCACATGAGCATCATGGAGGGATGCCCCCAACTTACACGGGTTTTGCCACCATAGACAATGATGGCATATCGTTAGGATATGCCATCATTGTCTGATAGGCGCAGGTACCAACTCTGGGATCAGGCCCCCGAATCTCTCCGTGCAGACTGGAGAGTTGGTTGCACTTGCACACGACTCTCGATTCTGTTCTATAGGAGTTCCCAGCAGAGATGAACGCACCGCTTGGCTGTACTCGGAAATCCCATAGAATAGAATGGAGAGTGATCGTGCAAGGGCGGGCAGCGCTGCAAGTGGTGGACATGTTCCGCACTCGTGGCAAAACCCCTTTAAGTCTTTCTCTATAAACCATAATGTAGAGGTCTGTACGTACAGCTCCTGTATGAGCGGACTCGTGTCATTTTTGTAGCAATCTGAACGTCTTCCACATAACACTACATTTCCCCTGCAGCGACCACTGTACAGAAAACGTCTGTCTGGATGTGGTTTTCCCAGCGTAAAATGGGCTGGTTGTCAAACGTGCTACCTTGGCTAAATGTGCTCACCACACTTGAATATTCATATGGTTGGTAATCTAGAAAATATTACAATCAAAAATACCTAAAGGTTGCGTTTGTGTTTTTTTTTTATTTTCCATATCACTGTCAATATTTTGTAAAAATCCTGCAGCTCTCGGTTTGGCCACTAGGCCTAATAATAGTCTGACACTTCCTGCAGTCTCCTCATTATCAGTACAGGTAGGATTACACTGAAAGGTGACACCAATGTGTGTAGATAACACAGGATCCACAATAGGAGATATTACAGCTGCCCTCTCCCCTCCCTGCACACTGACTTCTTCCCAGGTTACAGAGCATGCCCACAACACTCTCCTATAGAAGTCAATGGTTCTGCTCCTGTTTACAGGCTCTTATATCCATGAAGCTGCTGTAAAGCATCTCTCTAAATGCTGTTAAAAGCAGCCGAGGCAAGATGGCCACCCCCATAATCATATACAGACAACAGAATTGAAAATGGCTACGTTTTCTTTTTTTTTGCAGAAATACACAGCATTAATTGCATTTCTGCAAAAAAAAAAAAAAAAAAAAATGCGCCAAAAAATGCACTAAAAAAAATCCATGTGAAAGCACCATAAGAAGAAAAGAATATATATCAGTATCTGGTTTTAATTAGTAAAAAAAAATTAGCAACAGATTCCTTTTAAAGCACTGTACAAACCTATTGCTTCTGAATCATCATCGGTTGTGAGATCTGTTTCATCAACACTCTTAATCCACAGCAAAGTATCAGGGTTGTACACTAGGTCACCTCGAATATACAATAATAGGAGACAAATTAACATAATATATTAAAAAATATTAAGTAATATTATTATACAGGTTGTAGGAAATTATTTTTTCTCATCCGGTCGACCACCATCCTTATTGCAGAGTAAATAGTGGTATCAAAAAATATATGAAAATAAAAGCCTTTGCTCACCAAAAAGTTGAAGTTTTCAATTCCTGGGGGCAATCACTCAAATGTCCAGATGATGCCAATGGAGAAAACCCGTCAGACATGGTATACACAATGTAACAAATCCCAAAAAGGTTGAGACCTCTGGTACCAAAAAACTGAAACATAAAAGCATGTCCTTTAATTCAAAACATGTTAAAAAAGTCCAAGGTTCTCCATACTTTGTGACGCGTTTCGAGCGCTGAGCGCTTAGCACTCGAAACGCCTCAGAAAGTATGGAGGACCTTAGACCTTTAAATTTTGAATTAAAGGATATGATTTTATCCTAGAGTTTTTTAGTGCCGGAGGCGTCAACCTTTTTGGGATTTGTTACACAGTAAATAGTAGTGTTGCACTTCGGATTTGGGTCGAGGCAGTTTGGCCTGACATGAATTTTGTCTGATTGTAGGAAAGCCATGCCAACAATCACTGGCCTATCTCCAGACAGGAAGAAGGTAGAAGCATCATTTAATTGGCCTAAGCTTAATCTAAAGCACAGAAGTAGTCAATAGGCTAAACCTGAGCTTGAATCTGCAGTATGCTCTGAGGGCTGGAGTACTTGACACAGCAGAACGTTACGTACTATACTGTATACATCAACTGTGAAGCTTTCAAGAAACACCATGACCTTACCACCTTCTGCGCCGTCCATATGGCACTATTATGAACATGTTTTGCATGAATTGGTAATATGGCATCTAGAGAAACCTCTCTGCCCAGGGATCTTTAAAAATGCATTTCACAATGATAAAACTGTTGCACCCTCTTCTGCATCCCATATTATGGAGAGCCTTCTGTTTCTATAAATTAACACAACTCCTTACTGAGGCAACACAAGAAGTGCCTAAAGAGGGCACCCCCGCCCGGTGCTCACAATAATGCCATGGACCCCAAGGCTGAATTCAGACAATGCACTTATGTGAAATTTGCCTGGAGTGAAACTAGAAGGCTTGTGCAGCTCAATTATTGATTTATTTGATTACCATAGTAGTGCTCACTTAAAATAAAAAAAGTTAGGGTACGTTCACAGGACGTATTGGATCCATTTTTGGATCCGAAAAATGCATTCAAAAGCGCTGCGTAAATCACATCCACTACACATCCAACATGCATGTGCGTGTTTGGATGTGTTTTGGCTGCAGCAGGATTGCACCCTATAGTTTGAAATAGGGCACCTGCTGCGTCTTTCGGATAAAGAATTAACATGACAATTCTTTAAATGGAGCCAAAAGACGCATCAGAAAGACGCAAATAAACACGCATCGGAGACCACTAGTCTGAATGCTGATGCATGTTTTACATTGAAAGCAATGGAAATCACACTGCTCATTGTTAGATGCGTGTTTGGGTCCCTTTAGGGTCCGAAACACAGATCCAAACACACATCCAGAAACAGATCCGAAATCGGATCCAATGCGCCGTGTGAACATACCCTTATACTCACCCCTTCCATCATCTCTGTCCTAGTGTTGCGCTGTCCTCAATCTCCCCGGTACTCTGTTTTCTTCTTTCAGATAGGGATACTTCCGACGTCGCTGTCTGAAAGTGAATTACCCGAGCTGTAACATCAGGCAGTGATCTGACCGTGCAGCGGTGACGTCCCTCTCCAGAAGAAGAAAAACAGAAGACCGGGGAGACCAAAGAAGGAGCAGCGCTGGAACGAAGATGAGAGTGTAACTTTTTTTTTTCATCATTTTAAATGGGCAGTACTATGGTTTAAAAAATAAGAAAAATTAGCTGGACAACCCCTTTTAAAACAATACCACACCTCTTGAAAGATGTTACACATACAGTAAAACAATGGTGCACTATAAGTTTGTATCTCTTAAAGGGGTTTTGCCACGATGTAATGTTGACATGGGATCCTCCAAAATGGGTATTTAAATCACTTTTCTAAATATATGTCATTACAAAAAGTGAAGTCTATGACAGCTACAGGCTTAATCAGAAGCTCTTAGTTTCCTGAAAGTTTACATTAGACACGACCAGAGGAGCTGACAGGTGCTGATCTGGCAGCGCTTGCGTGTTTGCACTTCTTATCTGATGACAGGAAACATGAAGGAGCTTGCAAGGGGCTGGGGAGAAAGATCCTGTTTCTTTTGTATAGAAAATCCACTGGTTGTAATGTCATTATTTGAGTACACATTGCACACGCTCCCTGCTTCCTGGCTCTGTGCTCAGCCCCCCTCCCTCTCCTCTGTGAGGCTGCCTATTTGTTTATCTTCTCTTCTGAGCAGACAAACTCACTTCGTGGCAAAACCCCTTTAATATGTAAGAGTAGTATTGTATTCTCTTGTACAATACACTAGTGCAGTGTATTGTACAAGAGAATACAAACTGTGCATTTAAACCTAACTATGAGCTCCTGGGCATGCTGGCCCTGAGGTTTCACAATCTGTAACATATGTTTTAGATTATTCATTTTGCTCATTTTGTTTTACATTTGAGTATTATGTGTTTTGTTAATATTTAAAAGTTGAAAAATTATGTACATTTTTTTAAATATTGGTGTGTTGTTCCCGCCTATTATTAATTTAAAAGGACGCCTACCCTGTAAAGTGGACAGACCTGAGGAAGGGCGCTAGGAGTTCATGAAACACGTGGTCTTTCATGTTCTTGTACACTAACGGAAATTGGGTTTTACCCAATAGAGTAGAAATACTTAAAAGTATTGACTTTTTCTTTTTGAGTATTTAACCAATATTGTTGGAAAAAAACCTTATACTCTTATTTTGAAGACACTGCTATTTTGCTAGAGCAGAGAGGTAGCTGGTAACCTAGGGAAGCTTCTATACACTAGCAGGAGATAAGAACTGCTCCAACCTTTAACCCCTTAACGATCGCCCACCGACTTTTGACGTCGGCTGGTGCGGGTCATTTGTCTGCAGCGACGTCTTTTGGCGTCGCTGCAGACATCGGGGTTTGTGCCGCCCGGGTGCCGCAGCAGCGCTGGGATCGGGGCTGTACTACACAGCCCTGATCCCAGAGCATCTCCTGCGAGCACCGGGAAGTGGGGGAACCCCTGCACCCCGGTGCTTTAAACCTGTGATTGCGGCGGATCGTCACCGCAGTGCAATGAAAGGGTTTCCCTGCTCTGTCGGGTGATCGGAACGCCCGGTGACCTGACAGAGCCAGGGGAACGGCTGCACAGTCAGCCCTGGGGACCTAAAGGGCCCCAGGGCAGCTGTGAAAAAAAACCCAGTAAAACCAGGACAGACTGGGGGTGTCCTAAATCCCTGCCTGTGCAGACTGACACAGATTAAAAATAAAACATTTAAGGAAAAAAAAAAAAAAAAAAATGTCAAACAGTTCCCAGGGGTTTTTTTTAAAAAAAAAAAAAAAAAACAAAGTGAAAAAAGAAAAAATGAATACAAAAAAAAGAAATAAAAAAAAAATTTTTAAAAAAAAATAATTGGGGCATACATTACACGACCAAAAAAACCTTTAGAATTAACCCTTAAAAAGTTTTTAAGTGGGAAATGTAAAATGAAAAAAAAATTTTTTAAAAAAAAAAAATTTTTTTTTTAAATTTTAAAAAAAAAATTCCCTGAAAATTAAATTTATAAGGGGAATTTTAAAAACTATTCCTCCATAAAGTACAAATTTGTCTCGAATAAAACGGGGTTTTAAACACAACTGCGTCTTTTAAAAAAAAAAAAAAAAGTTACAATTTGTTGAAACGCAAGGAGGCAAAAACTAAAAAAAAATGTTCTGTCATTAACTATTTTTTCAGCCCCAGGGTTTTAAGGGGTTAAAAAAGGGAAAGTTTTACACAGAAATTTCTCTCGTCGTAGCCCTTGATTTACCTTTGCCTACATTTTTAAAACTGAACAATGAAATGGGAAAACAACAAGGTTCATAGATGTATAGAAACAGCTAAGCAAGGTCTCAAAATGTGGGGGTCCCAACGGTTGGAATCTCCACCAAAAACAGAAAATTTTAAAGGGGTTTTCCCGGGGAATTTTTAAAAATGCCATTGGGCCCCATCGGGCATGATAAAGATAAAACTTAAACTTACCCCCCGGGATCACCATTCATTCCCGGCACCCCGCCCATATTTCCAGGGAAAAGCACCCAATTTTTCATTTTCACCCCCCGACAGGTGCACCCCAATTACAGGCCACATCATCACCTTACTAAACCGCCGGGCCCTGTGTTTGGCTCACGGGAGAAATCCAAAGGGGCAATATGAGTCTTTCTGTTTTTGTCATCCCCCGAGGGAACCAACAGCTTTTTTAAAGGGGGAAATTCTCGCTACAAAAAACAATCCATTTTAAATTGGGGACATAAAAAAAAAAGCACTTTTTGAAATTTGGGGTTTGGCTTTCCCTAAGTCCCTTATATAGCAGAAAAGGGCTTTTTTTTTGAAAAAATTTAGCTTTTTTTGGGCAGCTGCTAGTGGGGTAAAAAAAACAGCCCTTTTTCCCTGTGATTGGCTGGCTAAACTTTAAATTTTCACCCTTTTGGCCCAAAAAACGCCCCTGGAAACAGGACTTCCCCCGGACAAAACCCCCGCGCGGGTAAATTGGCTGCCTGCACACTCGGTTTTTTACTCCCCCCCTGACCCTGGGGAAAAACCAAAAGTGAAACCGGGCTATCTAAAAAGGGCTGCTGGCTCTATAAACTCCCACCCGTTTCTAAGGGGGAACGATTTTGGCTACTTCCCTTTTTAAAACTCATAGCCCCCCCTCAAAATAACACAGTTTTAAAATATCCTGTGCTCCCTCCATAAAACCCATTCCTTATACCCTGTCCCCTTTCCATATAACCAGTTTATTTTCCTGTGCTCCCTTCAATAAAAAACAGCCCTTTAAAAATCCTGTGCCCCTTTCCATATAACAGTTTTTAAACCTGGCCCCCCAAAAAATATAACATCTTAAAATCCGGGTTCTCCCTCCAAATAACACAGTCTTTTTATCCGGCTCCCCAAAATAAACACAGTCTTATATCCTGTGCTCCCTTCATATAACATGGGTCTTAATCCTGTCCCCTTCATAAAACACAGTCTTATATCCGTGCTCCCTTTATTAAACACAGCCCTTAATTTTCCTGTACCCCCCTCATAAAACCCCCGTCTTAAACCCCTGTGTTTTTCTCCAAAATAACACAGTCACACACCCCCCTGCCTGATAAAAAGGGGGGGGAAGAGTAGGGAGCAGTGTGCATTCCTCACATGTTTTTTCCCATTTTTTTCGGGGCTGTTGAATGAATTTTTTATAGCACAGAAAGGAGCTTGGGGCACCTGGAAAATGACAGTTTCCTGAAAACAAGAAAAACTTTTCAGGGGGCCCGGGTAGAGCTGTCCCCCCTCCAGACACCCTTCCACTGAAACACCGGGAATGAGGGAAATTCACAGCTCTTTCAGTGGGGGTGACACGCCCCTGGGAGGGGGAACCGCCGTTTGAGGAAAAAGACTCGCCCCTTTTAAATTTAAAATTTGGAATCTCCCCAAATTTTAAGCCAAGACACAAAACGCTTCAAACGAAAAAACCCCCCTTTAAACCCCCCTGGGAAAACCCCCTTTTAAAGGGGAAATTTCGGTATAAAAGAAATTTTTTAAAAATCATGTACCTTGTGCGTTGGAGTCTGCCTCTTCCTTCAAAAATTTCCATAACCTTGATAAACTTCAGTTTTTAGCGAATAAAGGGGCATCAGACCCCTTTGGAAAAACTCAAACAGAATACAAAGAAGCACAAACACTGAAGTTCTGCATTTCAAATCAGAAATCAAGACTATGTAGATAAAAAAGCGACAATGTCGATGTGACTTGGTATGGCTTCATGGTGCTACAGCTATGACTTCTATTACCCTGTCCAGATTTGCCCTCACTTTTAAGATTTCCATGCTTTTTTCCCCTTTTTAATCCTTGAAAAAGGGGAAATGAAATAATAAAGGGAAACACCTAAAAAAATAAAAAAAAGAAAAGGTAGCCCCTTTCTGATCCGATGCCACTACGGGCAAAAGGCAAAAGAAAAAAAAAGATTTTGGAAATTTCCCCCCTTTATTCTAAACAGGGTTCCAATTTGGGTCAAATGGCTCAAAATAATCAAGGGTTTCCCTTTCGGAAAACAGACTATCTGCAATAGATTTCCTGAGAAAATATAGCATTTATTTCATTGCACATAATCTTACACAGTATACTACTTGCTTCACCAAAATCTCAAACCAAATTTGTTTTAATACATATAAAAAAAATGATTTTTTTTTTTTTAAAAAAAGCGCCCTTTTTTAAAGACCCCCAAAAAGGGGAAACAAATTCAAGCAAAAGGGGTCTGAAAGGGCGTCATTCACAAATGTCTTTTGTGCCTATCTTGTGTAGACTGCAGAAATAAATATGGAGAGGTTTTAATTCCGTTTGGATTGGTACTGGTTCTCACACTTTTTTGGATATTTGGTAATGAAGATGGATATAGAGCCCATATGTTCCGTGCACCACACATAGGTGAACCGCTTATTTCTGGGCATGTTACGTGAAGCTATTGCAAACTGTTTTATTGTAATTTGGCAAGATATTTACACAAACTAAAGGGCATTGATCTCAAGGTAACATAGGGGTAACGTTCCTCATTAGGGAGAGGCACAGTGAAAGGTGTTTGCAAATCCCCCCCTATTTTAAAACTCTTCTGATTGCACTGACATTAAAAGCCGAGATCCTCAAACTATTAGGGTTAAAGCTTCTTTCTCTAAAAAAATAATAAAAAAAAAAGGGTTTTCTGGGGGGTTTTAAAAAACTTTTATAAAACACATAACCAGCATTTTTTATAGAAAAGTAAAAAATATTCCCCCCAACCTTTCATGTTTTTTCTTTTCTTTTGCCTGCTTATTCCATCTATTAGAAGATTCACTTTTTGTAGTGAAACTTTCCTGCCTTTGGGGAGTGTCAGTAATTTTTTCCACATCTCTTTTCCTACAACCCCAACTGCATTTTCAAACTAGGACCCTTCCCCCCATTTATCACTGCTAAACACGGTGCCCGACATAAGTGTGTTTTTTCCCCCCAGCCCCTTTTACTTGCTTTTCATGATAATGATAAAATTTGGGCTTTAGAGTCACGTGTAAAAAAATACAGAAACTGCAGTCATCATTTTCAGGGTTGAACTGACTGACGGTATCTTAAATCAGTTAAGAGACAGAGGAGAAAGAGAAAGAGTGAGATGGTCGGTAACCAAAAGAAACTTGTGTACTCTAACAGAAGATAAAAGCTTTTTTTATCTCCTGACCAAAGTAAAATAAAAGCAGCCCAAAGTATTTTTGGGAATTTTTCTTTTATTTAAACCCTTTCCCAAAATGTTGAAAGCTAATCCACCCGTATGAGAAAAACAAACCTTTTAAAATATTAAAATAAATCAATAAGATCCCATCACTCTGCACAAGTCAAGAAATGTATTTCAGCAGCATAACCTAGAACCCAAATACAAAATAAATGCTGAGTGCACACCAACAAGACCTGGATCACAGTCATCAAGTGATACAAAAAATATGGAGAAGGCAGCACTTCAATAAATTTATTTACCCAAAAGCAGCAATGTTTCGGTTCTAAACAGAACCTCTCTCAGACTAAGGGTATGTTCACACGGGGTAATTCCGGCACGCATTTTGCTGCGTATTTGCGCTCTTATACAAGCGAGATGCGCGGCAAAATTACGGTAATCCATAGTTCTCATATGGATTACGACTCCTCTCGTACGCGCGGGGACACAAGTGACATGTCAATCACTTGCGGTGAATACGCGCAAAGAGTAATGAATGTCTATGGGGCCGGCGGGGTTCCGCCGCCCCCAGCACCGCGGGAGTACGTGTGTATTAGCACTAGCTCCCGAAACACACGCAGTACATCATGTGAACATGCCCTAAACAAACAGTGACATCTAGTGCTATAGAGAAACTGCATCCAAAAAAACGTATCCAAAAACGCAACAGCTGATGCTTTTTGCATGCATTTTTCAATATAATATATATATATATATATATATATATATATATATATATATATATATATAGTATACACTAGATAAAATGCAGGCAAAGTACTTGAGACTATTCACAAATGATACCATCCACAGAGGTTGTAGTTTGAAAAGATAGAATCTTTAATGCAATACACTAGGTCTCATTTGATGTAGAAGAACTGTTTGAACTTTAGTAACCTAATGACCTACATTTTCACTTAGGCCTCGTTCACCCGGCTTATTTCAGAACGTATTTACAACGGATTTCCGATGTAAATACGTTCTGAAATCAGTTGAAAATCAGTTGCACATAAGGGCCACTAAGTGTGGCACGTATTTGTAACTGATTTCCCGACGGATTCACCATCTACAATCATTGTAGGTGGTGAATCCGTCCGGAAATAATTGACATGTCAATTGTTTTTCCGTCCGGATTGCCGTCGTCAATCCGCGGCGGCAATCCGGAACGGAGTTTTGCGTCGTGTGAACGACGCGCCGTATTTTCTATTGAAATCAATAGAAAATAGGCTGTGACTTATTTTGGACGGATTTGCCGACGGATTGACGATCGTCAATCCGTCGGCAAATCCGTCCGAAATAAGCCGTGTGAACGAGGCCTTAGAGTGGAAAGTGGTTTAGTTGTAATGTAAGAGGAAATCCAACAGAGGGTGCTCACAGCAGTTTACATGTGTTTCAGAGAAAATCTAATAGAGGGCGCTTCCATTATTTTACATGTGTTTAATCTTCTAAATCACTTTTTTTAAATGTTTTGAATGATATAAAAGCTGTTTTTTTTTTAGTATAGAATGGGTGTTTAGAGAAATTATAGAAGTTTTTAATAATTAATTTATAAATGTTTTAAACAGTTTATTATAGAATGTTGAGTGGTTTCAGTATAATATTAAAACCACTCAACATTCTATAATAAACTTTATCTAATACGTTTATGATTAAAAACTTCTATAATTTCTATAAACACCCATTCTATACTAAAAACCTGCTTTTATATCATTCAAAACATATAAAAAAGTGGATTTAGAAGATTAAACACATGTCTATTGGATTTCCTCTTACATTACACCTAAACCACTTCAAGTGAGTAAGGTTACTAAAGTTCAAACAGTTCTTCTACATCAAATGAGACCTCCAGGGCCGATTTAGTGTATTACACTACAAATTTAAAGCCAATGCGTTTTTCGGATGCGCTTTTGGTATCCAAAAGGTACCGAAATGTATATTGCGCGTTTGGATGCGCTTTTGGGAGTCCAAAAGCGCACTCCATCGTTTCCTATGGGGATTTCACTTGCGTAAAACACAAGTAGAATTGACATGTCATTTCTTAAAACGGATCCAAAAAAGGCATTGAAAAGAAGCAAGTAAACACGCAGCAGTGATCACTCGTCTGAATGGAGATGCGTGTTTTACATTGAAACCAATGTAAATCACAATGCACATTGTTAGACATGTTTTTGGATTCGTTTTGGCATGCCATGCTGCATGTAAAGTGCTTGGTATTGTTTTTGGTCTGAGCATCTATTTTTTTTTATGTTCTTTATGCTTATTCTTGGCTTTATCATTTTGGATCTAGGGAGTCATAAAGCGCTGTCATTTGAAATTGCGCCCCTATAGTACAGCTCTGGAAAAAATTAAGAGACCACTGCACAGTTTTCTAAAAATCAGCATCTCTACATGTCCGACGGCCATTCCAGTGTCAGTTGAATTCCAACCAAAGTCCACCTCATTCTAATTAAAGGGAATGTGTCATAAAAAATGAGTCATTGTTTAAGTCCTGTTTTTATGTTAAACACTTTTTTTTTTTTTTTTTTTTTAGGAATTTTTTTTATTTTTTTTTATTTCCATATCACTTTCAATATTTTTACATAATTCTTAAGTCTTGCAGTTTTCGCTTTGGCCACTAGGCCTTGTTTGCACTACTTTAACAGCAGTCAGAGAGATGCTTTACAGTAGCTTCATGCACATAGGAGACTTAAGACTGAGTCCCATTGACTTCTATAGGAGAGTTTTCTAGTCATGCTCTGTGACCTGGGAAGAAGTCACTGTGCAGGGAGGTGAAAGGGTGAACTGTGACTATCTCCTCTTGTGACTGGTGGATCCTGTGTTATCTATTCACATTGGTGTCTCCTTTCAGTTTGACCCTCTTTGTGCTGATAATGAACAAACAACAATCTTTCTCTACAGAACAGGAAGTATCAGACTATTACTAGGCTTAGTGGTCAAAGTGAAAACTGCAGGACTTAAGAATTATTAAAAAATATTGAAAGTGATATGGAAAATTAAAAAAAAATAACCAAAAATTCTTAAAAAATTTGTTAAACATAAAAACATGAGTTAAACAATAAGTCATTTTTGATGACACACTCACTTTAATGTGCTTCTGATTAGGTGATCACTTGAACCAAATCTTATTTAATGAAGGAAAGTATAAAAAAAACCCTGCTGTGGTCTTCACAATCCTTTTGCAATAGGACAAGCTGGATGGCAAAACAAGTGCTAGGAATAGGCCAAAAGGAATTTGAACGAAAAAAATCATGGATATTCCACCAAATATTGATTTCTAAACTCTTCTTGACTTAAAACATTAGTCTTATTGAACCTAAATAAATATGAACTTGTTTTCTTTGCATTATTTGAGGTCTGACAGCTCTACTGCTGCTTCTTTTTTATTATTTTGAAGATTTCTCAATTACTGCAAATAAATACAGAATTTTTTGCTTTGAATTTCGGAGACATGTTGTCAGTAGTTTATATAAAAAAATAACAATGTACATTTTTTCTCCAAAAATTGACTATTGAAGGAAAAATCAGAGAAACTGAAAATTTTGCAGTGGTCTCTTAAAACCCCTTCCGACTTTGGGGTATGTACCCCTGCGGGAAGTGACTTCCCGCAAATGGACGTTTGTGCCCTGGCAAACGGCGGGCTTGCGGGCGAGCCGGCGCATCGCGGCGGGCCCAGGGGAAAAATTACCGCGGGCCCTTCAGCCCCATCACCCCGGCCGGAGTGAGCCCCGGGCGGGTGAAAAACGCTCATTCCCGCAGCCTGTCAGGGGCCGCGATAAGATCCCGGCGGCAGGAGGAGTGAGCTCCCTTGCCTACGATGGGCGAGGGAGCGGCACAGATGCCCTCGCCGTCCCCTCCAGACTCCCGGATGCTTTCTGAATGCATCCGGGTTTTTCGGTGACGTCACCATGCCCACAATGCATTTGTGGCATGGGTGTCACTATTTTGCCTGGCAACCTCTGCACGCAGTAACGCGGGCACAGATCGCCTCTTAAAGCAATTAATGGTTGTTTTCCCCGGGGGATTTGCAGTTAAAAACCCTCACTGGGGGAAAAAATTAAAAAAATGTAAAAAAGAAAAAAAAAATAAGTAAAAAAGTAAAAAAAAACAAAAAAAAATTTTAAAAACTTCACTGCCCTTTTCCCCCTTTACAAACCCCAATCGGCCCAAAAAGATCAAAAATAAAAAGTACCCTTTTGGTATCCCCGGGGTGCGTAACTACCAAAACCCTAAAAAATCTGCCGTTATTTAACCCGTTGGTGAACGCCGTAACAAAAAAAAAAAAAAAGTCCGTTTGGATTTTTGGGATCCTGCAGCAATTAAAGGGGAATAAAAGCGTCAAAACTCATAAAGGGCCCCATTGGTACCAATTTAAAAAAGTCATTTCATCCCGAAAAAAAATTTCTTACACGTTTTTTTTAGGGAAAAATAAAAAGTTGGGGGCTTCGAGCGCGATGCATAAATATTATTTCCCTCCTTTTTTTTTTTTTAAAGTGCCTTTTTAAAAAAACTTTAAATAGGGTTCGCGTAATGTTCGACCGGGGGTTTTAAACCCTAACGGTCAGGGATATGCCGGAGCGGGGAAAAAAAAAAATAAAAAAAAACACTACTAGGATTGCAGTATTTTCTTCACCCTCCCTTTTCCCAAAAAAACGGTTTTTAAAAAACTACAAAAGTTGGTCCCCCAAAAATGATACCAATAAAAACGTCAACTATCCCGAAAAAAACAAGCCCCTACACAGCTCCGTACACAAAAAAATAAAAAAAGCTTGGTCTAGATATGGCGATGAAAAAACGTTTTTTCCTTTTTTGAAAAAAAGTTTTTTATTGTTTAAAGCAGAAAAAATAAAAAAAATTAAAAAATTGGGTATCGCTGTAATCGTATGATGTGAGTAATATAGCATGTCGCTATACTGCCGGTGCCGCTGTTAAAAATAAAAATAAAAACACTCCCAGGAATGCGTATTTTTGTTCAAATGCTCACAAAAACCTTAAAAAAAAGTGATCAAAGCGGCATTGCCCCCTAATGGTACTAAAAAAAACGTCAATCACCCAAAAAAAACAAGCCCATAACAGCCCCGTATACAGAAAATAAAACGTTTGGGTTCAAAACGGCAACATAAAAACGAAATTTTTTTATAGACCTATTTCTTTGTGTAAAGTAATAAAAAATAAAAAACTATAAAAAATCTTTCATTGCTTGTCCCGCCCCCCATGTAAAGATACCCTGTCTTTGAATGCCGGGAAGCTGAAAAAATTGAGCCAAAAAAAAATGGCGGAACTGGTTTTCCCTCATTTTCCTCCCCCAAATGCAAAAAAAAAAAATTTTGGGAAACCTGTGCCCCAAAAGTTCAAAAACCCCCCTAGATGGATCTATGAGGCGTGCTGAAACCAAAATGGGGTGCTTCTGGGAAGGGTTTCCCCGTTCTGGGATTTTGGGGGGTTTCTAAAATGCGCATGGCCCCACCAAAATCTGCGTTCCAAAATCCAGTAACACTCCTCCCTTTACGCCCTGCCCTGCGCCAAAAAAGCAGTTTACCCAATGTAGGGTATTGCCCAATTGGAAGAAATTGCGAAAAAAGGTTTTGAGTGTTTTTTTTCCAAAAGGGTGCCTTGAAAAATTAAAAATTTTCAGTAAAAAAGCAGATTATTGGAAAAAAAATGTTTTTTTAAATTTTACGCCTAAGCTAAAATTTTTGTGCACCCTGGGGGTCGATATGTACTACACCCTGGAAAATTCCTTAAGGGGTGTAGTTTCCAAATTTTTGGGGTATTTTTTTTGGGGGTTTTTAATTTTTAGCCCTTAGGGGGTCCGCAAAAATGAAAAGGCCCTAAATAAAATCTAATGAAAAAGAGCCCCAGAGTCCGTAGGGGGTCCTCCCATTTGGGGCTTGGGGGTTGGCCAAATAATGCACTAGGGCCCATTGGGATATCTTGAAAACGGCAGATTGGGGAATAAATTTAATTTGCTTTCCCTGACACATTTACCCTATTCTGTGATAATGCATAAAAATTGAAATCTGTAAAAAAAAATAAAATTGAAACTTCACTTCCACTTTGCTTTAATTTCCCGTGAAAACCTTTAAGGGGTTTAAAAATTTCCTAAATGCGGTTTTGAATACTTTAAGGGGGGTAGTTTCTTAGATGAGGTATTTTGGGGGTATCTAATTTCGGTCAATCAAAGTCACGTTAGAACTGGACTGGTCCCTAAAAAAAAATGTCTTTCAAAATTTTTTTGAAAAATTTTAAAATTATACTAAATTTCTAAGCCCCTAATGTGTAAAAAAAAAAAAAAAAAACATTTAAAAATTAGGCCCAAAAAAGCAGACATTGGTAGATGCTAGTTATAAATATTTTTAGTGGAAAAACTATCTGTCTTACATGAGAAATTTTTTAAGTTTAAAATTGGTAAATTTTTCAAATTTTTCAAGATTTTTTTTGATATTTTTCACAAATAAAAAGCATTTTTTGGCCAAAAATTTTTTACTATCTTAAAGTATAAGTGTCATGGAAAAACAAATTTTGAATCCCCATGGATAGGTTAAAGGTCAAAAAGTTTTCTCCATAAAGGAAAAATGACAGATTTCAAAAATGGGGCTCTGTCAGAGAGGCCAAAACTGGCTCCGGCAGTAAGGGGTTAATTTTTTCCAGAGCTGTATGTGTTGACCCGTGGCTTTTTATGGGGTTTGATTTTAAATTAGGGCAGCCGTTTTTTTGCCCCTCTTGGAAATAGCGGGACCATTTTCATATACTTTGGTGTCGCTGTTTCTTTAGGGGGTGGTCTATCACTCAGTTTAGGGTTTTATGATATACTCCTTAATATGATTTTTTTTTGCAATAATTTGAGCCTATTAACAGTATGCATACTTAACCTTTTGTGATTATGAATGTTTTATTGATGATGATGCTCTGTTGTCTAATATTTCATCTTGATGGTACTCTACATGCAGCACGGCATGGAGACTGGGCGCATGCGCGGTATGCAGTCCGTCTCTGTCAGCTCGACGGAGGTCGGGCTCTACTGCGCGTGCGCTCCCCTCACTTGTCAACCATGCGTGGTTCAGTTTGGGAGATGTCGGAGCTTTGCGCTGCTCGATTGACTTGTTCACAGGGCTGTGGAGTTGGAGTGGGAGTTGTCATAAAAAAAACCGCCCCGATCCCAAAAATAAAAATTTGGTCGTTTTTGATGCAGTGCAAAAGAAAGAGGAATTGGGTGGGGCAGTGCTACGTCCATTCTTCAGCCTCTCACAGAGAGTGTAATTGATGACATGGAGGGCCCAAAGCGCTGCCCCGGGGGAAAAAGATTCCCTCCCAGGGCAAAAGATTTCAGAAAAAATTTTCACCTCTTTAAAAGAAGTAGAAGATAACTTTTCACAAAACAAACTGTGGCTGAGGCAATTCCTTTATCCCTGAATTTTTAGAGATGTCGCCCTGTGGTCACCCCGTTTTGCCCCCCCAAAAGTTAGTGTAGAAAACCATTCTTACCCTGGAAATTGAGATCAGATGTGGGCTTGTATAGGATCAGGAGGAAATACTATTTCTCAGAAAAAATTTCGGACTCAAAATTTGTTCTGCAGTTTTTTGATGTTAAATTTTTTTTCTTTTTCAAAAGTCTATCCCAAAAAATATATTTCACTGACAAGAAAAATGGTAAAAATGCTTTAACTTGTGATTTCGGCTCCAAAATTCACCCCCACTACAGCTTTGCACTGAGGCACTGTAATTTTAAAAAGTCATCTTACCTACCCTTATACAAAAATTTTGGATTTGCAAGTTTTTTAGCATCTGCTTTGTTTGCAGTTTTCATTCGTAACTGCATGACTGTTTTGCTTGAAAAATCAAAGTGTTAATTTTTAATTTTTTTAGTATTTGAAAAAATCCACCTTTGGTTTTCATAACCCCTGAATCCTTTGGGCCCCGGATCAATTCAAGTATTTTGACCAAAATCTGATCTAGTTTTTTAAAATTTCCCCAATGTTGGTCAGAGGTTTTGGATCAAATACATTTCTTCTTCAACTCTACCCCAAGTTTTAAAAGATCAAAATTGTTACCTTTTTGCTCACAGTGTTGTTCACCTAAATAGCTTGATTATTGTATCATAAGGTTTTAAATTTGACTTGCCTCACTGTAGAGTCATTGTGATTTTTGTTCACTTCTGCACTGATCATGAATATTTTTGTAATGTTGTACAATAATTATCCTCTGCTGATTTGCTGTAAATGCTCACTACTTGTAGCACTAGAGGTCACTGTTGGTTTAGCTTGAGAAAGGTTCTGTTAAGAACCCAAATTTGCTCTGTGGTAAAAATTTCATTTCTTTTTTGGAAGTGCTGCCTTCTCCATATTTTCCCCATCACTCTGTATGTTTTATTGTAGGAACAAAAAACACACACATACACTAATGTATATAGAATATTACACATATTTCTACATTACTCAGCCAATGCGGTCAGTAGGTGGAAGTATGCAAACCTTCAAACAATACAATTTATGGCAAAGTTTTTTCATCTCTTAGGCTCGGTACACAGACTTGGCCTATGTAGGAAAACTGTTGAGCAGTAAGATTTCTTTGTTGCCAATAGCAAAACTTGGGCCCATAGCCACCAATCAGACCCCCATAGAAAACCAAAATCAGGGGCCACCCTTTCTTTTTTTTCCAGGTACTTTTAAAATGAAAGCTGGGGCCTGAGGGGGGTTGCTATGGGCTTGATTGGTTGCTATGGGCTTGATGGTTGCTATGAGCTTGTTTTGGTGGCAAATGGCCCCGGGTTGGGTTTTGTATGGACTTTGAGGGTTGCTATGGCAACAAAGACAACCCTTAAACGGGCTCGAAAAAATTTTATACATAAGGCCCATGTTTTTTTGGCTGTCATCAAACCCTTACACCCCCAGGCTTTTCACTTAAATAGATGCCTAGGGACAGGGGCACCCGAAGCCCACGTAAAACCCAAAAATTTTTAAAATGGGGTTTTTTGGGTGTTTTTTTCCCCTTTTTTAGCCCCAAAAAACACCCCCATTATCTCTTTTGGGGCTTTGGCTTTGGACCCTTACAAAATGTTTGGGATGTTTTTTTTCCCAAAAAAATAGGGTGGAAAAAATTTAAACCTTTTCCAATTTTTATGCTAAAACGCTTTTTTGGGAAATCCGATTTCCCAAGAGCCCGTTTTGGACTGCAACTCGGATTTACAATTGAGGTCTATGGGGATGGTTTACAATTGTTTTTTGATGGATTTTAAAATTTTTATTTACGACAAAAAACCCACTGGAAAACCTTTTTCCGGTAGAAAGAACCCTTACACTTTGGGTTTTTTTTTAAAATTTCTGCCAAACGGAGGCCTGTGGGACACACTTTTGGGGGCCCTTTTAAATTTTATAGATTATTTAGCTTATATGGGTTTGGGGGTTTCCTGGCAACACGCCATAAAATTTGGGGTGGACCTAAAACCAAGGCTGCATACTGGGGAAAGTCTAAAAAAAATGCCCTTTCCTGTTTTCGTTAGGTTTTTGCTTTGTCCAAAAGGGGACTCTATTTACTAGATACAGTCATGTATAACCACCTTCTCCAGGGTTTAAACGGCAATACTTTACCTGACAGGAATCGAAAAGGGGCACCAACTTGGCAAAACGTACACTTAAAATATTCAGGTTTCCCTTCCCGGGGTTTGGGGGTGTTGTGAAAGGGGCTTTTAAAAAAACGTTATTCTTGCATCTCTTTTGCGGTAAACAAAATTAATTTAAAAAAAAAAGTAAAAAGACTCTTTTTACCAATTTTTCTGATTTTCTTCTAAAAAGAAAAAAAAAAGTAAAATAAAAACCTAATGTAAGAAAAGGGAAAAAACCCGTGGGTCCCTGGGGTTTGGGCCCCAATGGGCCGGATTGGTTGCTGCAATCCCCGTTTGGCCGCAGCGTTCCCCGATTGGCCGCAGCGTTCCCCGATTGGTCGCAACAGTCCCCGATTGGTCGCAACAGTCCCCGATTGGCCGCAGCGCTCCCCGATTGGCCGCAGGGGCCCCCCCCGAATGGGCCCCGCGCTCCCCCATTGGCCAAGCGGTCCCCGATTGGCCCGCAAACAGTCGCGATTTGGGGCGGGAAACAGGGCCGCATTTGGGCACAGCGGTCCCCAATTGATCGCAGCAATCCCATTTTGGCCGCAGTAGTCACGTGTCTCTACATAACCCCTTTGGGATGTGTATAAAAAGGGCAGTACCCCCCCAAACCCAAACGGAAAAACTTGGGAGCTGGGGCGTCCCCCGTTTTTGAAAAATTTATCGGTTTTTTAAAAAGCGCAAAACTTTTTTGGGGTGAATAATGTGGTTTTCCCTGCAATTTTTTTTAAAAAGGAGAAAAATTTTTTTTGGTTTTTTTGCCGATATTTTTTTTTCCCTTTTTTTTTAATTGGGGGTTTATATTTTTTTGCTTTTAAAAAAATTTTTATAAATAAAATATATATATATTATATATTATAATATATATATTTATATAAAAATTTTTTTTTTTTTTTTTTTTTTTTTAAAAATGATAAAATAAATGATAATTTTTTTTTCTACTTGGGCCCCAGGAGCTGCTGCTTTAATTTTCTTACAAGGTGGACAATCGCTTTAATTTCTTAAAACTATAAAGGGGCGGAGTATAACTGTTAGAGGGGGGGGCTTTTGGTTTTTGGAAAAAAAGTAAAAAAAAAAAAAAAAAATTTTGAAAAAACCCCCCCTTTGCCGCCATTGCGCCCTTTTTAACCCGGTTAAAAGTAAACACCTTTATGTTTCATGCCCCCTTTTGCCCTTTGGTGATGCTGCAACCTTAGTTTTACAAGCAGACAATATAAAATATATAAAAAAAAATTAAAAACGTAATGTACAGATGTGAGCAGTGTATAGGGATGGCTAGTTTATAGGACTGCTGTGGTTCTGTGTTTCATTCCAATCACTTCCATGACCAGGGCTATCCATGACAAACACAAAACACGATGAGAACAAGCAAAGCAGCGCAGCCATGCACGGATGACACAATTACCTTGTGCTCTGCATCATCCCAGACAGCTCTGCTACAGCAGCACCCTCTGCCCATACACACAGCACGGGATAACACTGAGCATGCGCACGCCGACTCCCGCCTGCCCCACGCTGCACGCGCTCGGCACTCTGGGAAGCATCCTTTCGTTCTGCTGCGGCAGATTCGCTCGCCGAGCCAAATGCCGCTATTAATATAAAACTGCCATCCTCACCATCCCCTTCTCTATCCTTTCGGGCATGACGAAGGGAATGGAGCTCTTTTATTCACACCTGAATTTTTTTTTTTTGTTGTAAAATTTCTTTCGTGACTGCGAGCTGCGTTTACCTCAGATAAAGCGCGCGCGATAGGGAGGGCTTGTGAGGTAAAAAAAAAAATAATAATACCGTTTTCACCTCAGACTTGTTCTGCTCTTCTATAGCGTATCACTGTGAATGTTGATGATGATTCCTGACTGTAGGCAGCGAAAAACACTTGAGTTTTCTTTGAATTCCAGAGGTAATATTCAGTAGAGAGTCTATGACAACGGTGTCTTACAGGTATACATCCTTTGGTATAAAAACTATATAGGAATTGAGTGGTTTATGTGGGTATTTGAGGGGAAAAATTTCTAAGTCGATGTTTTGTGGTAAAACTGTCAATTGTGTGAAGGTAAAAACATGTTACCAGAAGTGGGGTTCGAACCCACGCGGACATATGTCCATTGGATCTTAAGTCCAACGCCTTAACCACTCGGCCATCCTGGTAGCTGTGTGATGGAAGAGGGAATTGAGCTGATAGGGATGTTCCACAGAAAGTATTCTCGGCAGGCAAATATGAAAACTATGGATGTCAAAAACAGTGTACATAACAATACACAGCCGCTCAGCTTACCACCTTGGTGTACAGGGAAGGTTTTTCTTATAAATCAATAATAAATTTGTCCGTACTTATGGTCAAGATATCATGAGCAGTAGAGGTTCCAGGACATTTGTGAAGACAAACAGCCAAGTTTTCACCATAGCTGCCAACTTTCGAAAATGAAAAAGCAGGAGAATTTAGTGGGCGGCGCGTAGCGCCGCGGCAAAAATTTGCATGGACACGCCCATCTTGTTGGTATGCCACGCCCCTTCAAAAAAGCCACACCCCACTCCACCTAACTGCCTAACGGCTTTTGAAGAAAGCCAGGTAGCTGCCCTTATAGCCAGGTAGTAGCCCGCCATAACCAGGTTGTGCCCCTTACAGGCCGTGAGATGCCCCCTCTGTAGCCAGGTAGAGCCAAATTTGTAGCCAGGTAGATGCCCCCCTTTGTTAGCCAGGTAGGTGCCCCCCATTGTTAGCCAGGTAGGTGCCCCCATTGTTAGCCAGGTAGGTGCCCCCATTGTTAGCCAGGTAGGTGGCCCCCATTGTTAGCCAGGTAGTGCCCCCATTGTTAGCCAGGTAGGTGCCCCCATTGTTAGCCAGGTAGTTGCCCCCTCTGTTGGCCAGGTAGTGCCCCATCTGTTTGCCAGGTAGTGCCCCATTGTTTGCCAGGTAGATGTCCCCTCTGTTGCCAGGTAGTGCCCCCTCTGTTGCCAGGTAGTGCCCCCAAACTGTTAGGGCCCGTAGTGCCCCCATCTGTTACCAGGTAGTGCCCCCCTCGGGGGGGGCAGGTTGTGCCCCCATCTGTTTTTCCAAAGGGAGATGCCCCCTCTGTTGCCGGTAGTTCCCCCTTGTTTTCCGGTAGTGCCCTTCTGTTAGCCAGGTAGTGCCCCCCCTCTGGTTTTCCAGGTAGTGCCCCCTTTGTTTTCCAGGTATTGGGCCCCCCCTTTTTGCCAGGTAGTGTCCCCTCTGTTTTCCAGGTAATTTCCCCCCCTGTTTTCCAGGTTGTTCCCCCATCTGTTAGCCGGTATTTTTGGGCCCCTGGTTTCCAGGGAATTCCCCCCCTGTTGCCAGGGGGTGCCCCCCCCTGTTGCCCGGGGGGGGGGGGGGGGGAGTGGTCCCCCTGTTTTCCAGGTAGTGCCCCCTGTTGCCAGGGAGTGCCCCCTCTGTTTCCAGGTAGTTGCCCCCCTTTGTTAGCCAGGGAGAGCCCCCTAAAAACTAATTAAAAATCCCAAAAAATAAAATCCACTTACCTCAACCCGGGGTCCTGACGCGGCCAGCTCCTTTCCCCATCTCTTCAGCGGGGCAGGGGGAAGGGGAGAGCACCGCGCATCACTCCCCTGCAAGGGGGGGCCGGGGGGGCTCAATTCCCCTGGGCCCCCTGACCTGTTTGAAAAACGCACACACCGGCGCCGGGGACATACAGGGGGGGGGGGGAAGGGGGGGGGAGCGAACCCCCCCTGCCTCCCCCCCGCACGGGGGAAACCCCGGGGGGGTGAGCGGCCGCTGCGGCCGCTTCCCCCCGCCTGTAGGAGCGGGGCCCGGGGGCGCAAGAGTAGCCACCAGCGTACTCTTGCGCCGCCCGGGAATTTTAAAAGGGCCCCCCCCGCCCGTGGGGGCGGGGGGAAAGGAATTTCCCAAATCCCCCCCGGGGGGGCGGGAGGGGACCCCAAATAGCGGACCCCCCCCAAAAAACGGGAAGGGTTGGGGGTTTTAGGTTTTCACAGGTGTGGAAAGGGATTTTGGAAAGTGGGCTCACACAATGTATTGTGTGGCCAAAACCGCGGGTGCTGCTATACACCGGGGGGTTTTAGGATATGGGGTTTAACAGTGGGGTTTTGGGGGGGATACCCCGTGTGCGCTATACACCGGGTTTTTAGGATATGCACACATGTTTTGGGGGGCATAAACCCTGGTGCCGCTATACACAGAGGGTTTTCTTTGGGTCCCAATACATCCCGGGCCCGGGCCCTTTGGCTATTTCACCGGTAATTTCGGCGGGGTATGGTACACACCCAATAAGCTGTGGTTTTGGAACCAGCGCTGCCCCCCCCTGTGCATACAATTTTACATGTAAAAACCATTGGGTCTTAAGGAGGGGCCCTTTAATTTTCCCCTAATTGCGGTGCGAATGTCGGCGTATTAAGCGCAAATTTCGTGGAGAAATTTCGCCTCGCAATTTTTCGGGTATGGGAAAATATATTCAATTTATACACTTTCAAAAAAAACTCAGAAAACCCCACACACTGAGACCCCGGGACCACACTCAGACACACAAACAACACACACTCAGACCCACACACACACACAAAAACTCAGAACACACCCACACACACAAATCCCGGGCAAATACTCAGACACACACACTCGAAACCCCACACTCAGACACACACACACTTTAGGCCCGACACACATCAGGGCACCCACACACCCCACTCAGACACATACCACCATCAGCACACACACTCAGACACCCTACAACCCACCAAACATACACACACACCAGACACACACCTCAACACATACACACACACAAAACCCCATACCACAACCCCTCAGACACAACCCCACACCACACTTGGCACATACACTACACTCAGACACACCCCACTCAGACACATACACACACTCGACACATACACACACACTCGAACACATACACACACACTCAGACACCCACACCCAAAACAAAACACACACACACACTCGACAACCCCTCAGACACCCCAAAAACAACACTCAGGGGAAAAACACACTCAGACACACAAACCCCCACACAGGGCACCCAAAAACCAAAACCCCGACACACACACTCAACCCCCAAAACACACTCAGAACACCACCTCCACTCAGACACATACACACCACCAAAACACAAACCCCGGGGAAAATACACACACTTTGACACAAACACACACTCACCCCAAATCAGACAATTTTTTAAAACACACGCACCCCACTCAACACACAAAACTCAGACCCCACAGATAAAACACACACACCCAACGCCACCACACACAATCAGGGCACAAACACACACCGACAAAACACGCACACAGACACACCCCACATACCCACAGACAACACACCAACCAAAATCATACACCCCAAAACAAACACTCAGACACCAAAACACTCAACAACCCCCAACCCGACAAAAAAATACCCCACCCCAACACAAAACACACATCAGACACACACACACTTTAGACACACACACACGCAGAACACACACACACCCCAGGGCACACACACACCACACACCCAGAAAACACACACACTCCCCCCACACACGAAAAACCAACACACACTCAGACACCACCCACACACTCAGTACATTTTTCATTAATTAAAATATTCTGTTTCCCTCCCAAATTTAACCCCTGTAGTTTTGGGCTCTGCATGGGGGGCTCCTCAAATCACTGGAGACCTTTAGGGATGGGGTGTACCTGTGGGAGCTGCTGGGGGCCAAAGAGGAAAAGGGGAGGCCCAAAGCAGCTGCAGGAGATGGGAGCAGAGATCACAGCAGGGGGCGGAGCAGAGATCACAGCAGGGGGCGGAGCCTCTCTCTGCTGGACACTGTGCTGTGCCCTGGATCTTCCTGCCTCTGGCAGTGTGAGCAGCCGGCGCCCCCTCCTCCCTCCTCAGCTCCTGTCATCTCCCGCAGTCGCCTCCCTCCCTCCCTGCACTTAGCAACCATCCTGAGCTGTGTGTGTGTCCAGAGCACGGACACACAGCTCAATAGAACGTCGGTGCTGCAGGCCCGCAGCCTGGAGCCAGCGGTCTGAGACTCGGGGCACAGGCAGCTTTGTTCGGGGCTTGTGCCCCGAATAAACCTGCCTAGCGACGCCCCTGGCTATACACCAGGCATTTCAGGATATGTTCACACAGTGTATTGTGGGGCATACCGTGCGTGCCGCTATACACCAGGCGTTTCAGGATATGTTCACACAGTGTATTGTGGGGCATACTGTGTGTGCCGCTATACACCAGGCGTTTCAGGATATGTTCACACAGTGTATTGTGGGGCATACCGTGTGCGCCGCTATACACCGGGCGTTTTAGGGTATGTTCACACAGCGTATTGTGGGGCGTACTGTGTGCGCCGCTATACACCGGGCGTTTTAGGGTATGTTCACACAGCGTATTGTGGGGCATATCATGCATGCTGCTATATGCCAGGCATTTTAGGCATAGTTGCCAACTTTTGAAATTGAAAAAGCAGGCAAAAATTTGCATGGACATGCCCATCTTGTCGGTGTGTCACGCCCCTTCAAAAGCCACACCCACTCCACCTAACTGCATAACGGCTTTGGAAGAAAGCCAGGTAGATGCCCTTATAGCCAGGTAGTAGCCCCCCATAACCAGGTAGTGCCCCCTTACAGGCAGGTAGATGCCCCCTTGTAGCCAAGTAGATGCCCCCCTCTGTAACCAGGTAGATGCCCCCTCTGTAGCCAGGTAGAGCCAAATTTGTAGCCAGTAGATGCCCCCCTTTATTAGCCAGGTAGATGCCCCCTTTGTTAGCCAGGTAGATGTTCCCTTTGTTGCCAGGTAGATGCCCCCATTGTAGCCAGGTAGTGCCCCCTCTGTTGCCAGGTAGACCCCCCCCCCCCATTGTAGCCACGTAGTGCCCCCTCTGTTTTCCCCGGGAACCCCCCATTTAGCCAGGGGGTTTTTCCCTCTGTTTCCCC